>CAJNDV010034030.1:92457-104995 GCA_905221635.1 Symbiodinium sp. CCMP2456
TGCCTGGAGCCCGCCTCGCCAGCTCTAGCGGCTATAGCGGCTGGCTTTCGTTCCCCTGGCTCCGCCCCTCAAGTGTGCCTTCTTCACCTGAAACATATCCTCTTAAACACCGTAAACGGAGGGAAACCGTGATGGTTTTGCAGGTCCATCGCCGTCCATTGTATATGTTGGCTCACGTAAATTGGCTCGATTGCCGGTTTTGCCACAGGAAAGTGGGATGTAAGCGGGATTTACACATGTTTCGATCTGGACTGGGATTTTCGTGAGAAGTGAGTAGGATTGATTTTGGGTTTTTGGGGAACCGCATACCCGGAGCCAGAATGGAAAGACAAGACAGCGAGTGATGCATGGCACAGCCCGTCCCTCCCTGTAGTTTGTCTTGGGTTTTGTCAGGTTTCGGTCGGTTTTTGTATGTTGTTGGTGAGTTCCGATGGCTCAAACCCCAGTGGCAAGAGCCCCCAAACAAAGAACACATGGATGCCCATCTCTGAAAATGGCAGAATCGCGAGGCGCAAACGAGTCGCAGCCCAAACTTGCACGACATTGTTCCGGGCCTCGCAATGCCACGGTTCGGCACGGTTTCGGAATCCCAAAATCCCAACCCCTAGAACAGGAAGGGGCGAGGAGCTTCGTGGCTTCGCCCTGCTAGGAGCACGAATTCCACCCGTTCGCGAGCATCCAAGTATAGGACATTACAGTGGATGATTGCGAACGAGCACGAGTTTGGTCGAAGATGTGCACCGAGCCGCTGCGGGAGCTGCGGAAACGCCATCACTAGCCAATTCAATTTGTACCAAAATAAGAACTCCCTAGTGGTACCCCGCTGTTTGAGGGAAGAAACTCGTAGCTTTGCATTTTGCGTTCGTCCTACAATGCAGTGTCGCAACCACCGGCAATGATGTCGGCTGCTGACAGTAGCAAGTGGCGAGAGCAAAAGCAAGAGCATCACGAGAACTCAAAGATATCGAGAAGCCGAACGTAGCAATGTTCTATTCTAACAAGTGCCACAGCCTGCCAGTGGGTCATTCGCAAGCAAGGTGCAGCGTGCGCACGCCGACGTCGTCAAGAGCTGGCGGAGGGTGAGACGCCGTTTTGGGAGGACGAATGGCACTCCTAATCAAGCCATCATTTGATGCTTCCTTCGTTGCTCGAGGAGGTCGGGAAACCAAAGGATGCCCATGCCAGCGTCCCAGGCTCTCACCGCCAAAACAGCAGCACCGTTGGTGACTGTGAAGCATGGCTCCCTCTGTGTAACACGACAGCCACAGACAATTCAAGCGGCAGTGTGCCAGCAGCATGCGGTATCACAGAGCTGTTGAGATGCAAAGACCGACTGCGAGACAGCTGCACGTACACTGCACGCATACTGTATTCAGGCCCAGCACATGACTGGTAGATCTCCATCACCCGCATGGCCCAATGGGTGATCCTGCAGCGGCCGGTGATCACGGGTCAAGCGTCCGCGCATGGCATAGCTACGATTGGGAGGCCCTTCTGCTAATGTCCGAGCTTTGCACTTTCAGCTTTGACTTTTGTCAGTGCCAGCTGGGTTCTTTATTCTGACACTGCTCGCCCTTATGTGCTGTCATTGGCCGGACAGCTTTAGACATGAAGCTGGGCTTTTTGCTGCCATGTCAGTTCACGGTTCTCGTGTGGCCCAGGAGGTGATTGCAGGCCGGCAATCAGCCGGACGGTACTTTGTTCGAAGTGGCCTTGTCCGCAAAGACAAGCTGATTGGCTTTGTGCCTGCCGGATGTCATCCGCAACTTGGCTTCATGCAGCTGAGAACCACGTTCTGCCTTTCAAGCCGTTGCACACGGCTCAGAGGCCATCTGCCAGTGTGAAGACTTTCCGAGAGCTGCAAGCTGGTCTTCGAGCCTTGGGCTGTGGAAAGCAGCCTCAGACGAAGGAGGTGCGCTACGTGCTGAAGAAGGCCTGGGGCCCACAGCCTTCTCATGACCCGCTGCTCTGGATAGCGCAGCCTGGTAGTACATCTGCAGAGTATGCCGTGCTGAAAAAGCACCAGGCGGAGAGGGTTGCAAGCACGCGCACTCCTGCAGAAGAGCATGTGTCCTCGTCGAGGGTTTGATCTGATCGTGGTACACGTAAACGTGTATCCAGAGCAGGTTCGTGGAACTCGTGTCTTCGAGAGGTAGTCAGCACATGAGGCGGACATTTTCTTTACAATCGATGCACAACGATTGAGAATCGTCGGGATGTGGGGCGTGAATGCAGGCACACTCGTCGAACGCCTATGGCATCCGATTCCTCACAGAAAGTGAGGCACTTGCTCTTTTGCAAGTCATGCACTTTCCGGGCAGTTTCACGCACGCTGCTCAGATGTACGGGCGCTGCATAAACTCAACGCAGGTCCTGAAGACAATGGGGATGGGGTACCAGTGGAGATTGCCAGGGCTTTGGGGGCATTGTCAGACACCGGGTTCGGGTTGGCTTTACATCGTCGGTGACCTTAGACAGGTCTTGACATCCTTTGGCGAGCTGTTTTCGTGCATTGAATTCCTTGCAAGCTCAACTCAGGCATGCGGCCCGGGTAGCTTCTGCAGCCCTGCTTTGCTTCCTGGGCTCTGCGCTTTTTCATCGAAAACGGTCGTCAGGCCCAGCTACGAATAGATACAAATGCAATTCAGTGGCATGCAGAAACGGTCTACTGCAGGCACGTGGCCCAAGGCAGTCCTGCTGCTAAGCGGCCTTGGGATTGTGGTGGGCTGCGCCGTCAGGCACCGTCCATCCCATCGGCGCAGAACAAGCATGCATGACAAAGATCTGCAGAACGCCATCGCTTGCAGGAGTTAGCAGAATGCTATGCTGAGTACATGGACTGTCGACATCTCCTTTTTTTGCAGGCAACTCCGGCGTTGGCAAGATCTGGCTTCCTGGAACACCCATGAGCTTGTGCAGCGCGCGCCCGCCGACGAGAAGCTCCAGGCGCCGCTCCTGAAGTCTCAGGCAGGCGAATTCACTGCTGATCGACTGACATCGACTGCAACCTGCAGGGAACATTTTGGATGTGGAAGATCCGCCGAATCGTGCGTGTGTAAAGTGATTTCTGAACCTGGACAGGTTTGGGTGCTGCAAAGGCGGATGGGTCGTTTGCTTGTACTGCTGGCACTTCCCAACTCTGGTGGAGCAACACCAACCCAAACTAGTTGCGTACAAAGTTTCGCTCCATCCATGTCCAGCTGCTGATCCAGTTTGCTCAGTTTCTGCTGGAAGGAGCATCGAGCCATATTTGCACGATGGTCGCAAGTTCCACTTGAGAGCTCTCTTGCTTTGTGTCGGGGACTTGAACCTGCGGCTCAAATTGAGACTGTCCAGTGCAAATGATGAAGTTGCACTTTCTGCACGAGGCACTTTTACAAACAATTTGTTTGCCGCGATTCTGCCGACACTCCTTCCCGAGGACAGCCCATGTGTACTCCGACGTACGGATGCTGATGGCCACCACCGCGTACCGGGAAGGTAGCGAAGACAGCATGCGCTCGGATGTTCACATCACGAACATGGGCGTCAACTCTGCCGTCTCAGGCTGGCAGTCGCCTGATGATGCCTCCATGTTCCGGTATTTCTAAATAAGCGGTGGTCATGCCTGCGTAGCCCCCTCATGTGCGGAAGGCTATTCTGAAGAGGCTCAGAACCTTGGGCTGCAGATGCTGGGGGAGAAGCTGGCAGAAAAAGTCTTCAATCAGGCGCGGCATTGCAAAACGAAGCGCCGGCGCAAACATCCGCGAACAGATTGGCATGCTTCGAGGAACCCGGGATTGCGTTACTGAATGTATCAACAACTGACCACCCATACCCCACATTCCGGAACGTTCACCATGTTCGGATGTGTTGCTTGCGTACAGCATCGACAAGTGACCACTTCTTTATCACAAAGTCTTGGCAAACTAGAGGAATGTCTTAACATGTAGACATTATGTATTCGCAGGGGGGAAAATCGGACCCTTTTGCATTATGCCAAACATCAAGATTGGTGAAGATATCCAGCACTTCCGCCGGTACGTGGACGCATATGTTGTACATCCTGCAAGTTTTGCAATGATTCGGAGGCCTTAGGGCTTCTTTTTGCATTCAAGCAGACACGTTTGTCACGGGACGATTCGCAGGACGACACGGAGCACACCTACACTTAATTATTGCCTTTCAGTTGGTTCTTGTCATAATCGTATATTTTGCATAGAGCCTGCCAACTTCAACTGCTGCTGCTCTCAACCTGTAGCTTTATGAAACGCCACGTTGCAGAACAGATTCACTCATATTAACTGTAGTCTTGCTTCTATATATTACAGGTCGGCCACATCCTGCCGATAATTATTTGCCAATGCTCGTACCCTGGAACTAACTGTTGGTAAGAAGACCTGTCCGAAGTGCCCTCGGCCGTCGCGTCTACTGGCAGGTGCTGAAGGTGCTCGGTGGCACCTTGGCAAACCTGCGGGCTGCTGGGCGGCGACACTTCTTTGCACTCCCGCCCCTGAGCATGCACAAGATGTGACCAAACCGGCAAGCATTAACACTCCAAAGCTTGGGAGATTTACCACATGTCGCGAGATTGCAGCAGCACCGGAGGAACTGCTGGGAGCTGTTTGGTGCAGATTTCCTGATAGATTGCTGGTGCCTGAGCCTGCTGCCGAGAAGAGCTGTAGCTTTGCGGACTACTTCACTTTCAGGTGATGGTTCTGCGATTCTGCTCGAAGTTAACCCTTCGCCTTCCTTGGCAATGTACGGGAAAGGTCCCGAGAGCAGACACTGGTAAGAAGCGGTTTCAAACTCTGTCATTGCCCTGCAGCTTTCACCATTGGCCAGGAGCATCTGTCCAAGACTTGGTGGGGCCGGACCCCTTCGGTGACCTTTCGACAGCGTGGCGCATGCTGGAGATAAGTTAGAAAAGGGTACTCTCTTGGTCGACCCTTGGTCGACTTAGGCTGGTAGCCGGCAAGTGCTGCGTGAACTGAGGGCGTGGGTAAATTCCGTATGCATTACGGGCATGTAATAGCACATACACTATGAGAAGGCATATCTTGGCTGAAGTTTAAGCGGCCGGTGTGTGCATGCAGCATACATACCGAAACTTGGCAAACCCAGCCTTGCTGGGCTGATAGAAACACTGAAGCCTCTGGTGCGTTCGTTTGATGATCGCCCACTCGTGGCAGACCAGCAGGACGACGGCTGTACCAGGGTTCACGCCTTCCTTGCTCATGCCCGCAGCGTATTTCGAAGCATGTGGCCGTAGCCGTAGCGCCGTAGAGGCCCGTCACTGCAGAAAGATGGACCAAGAATCCTTGGTGAGCATTATGGATGGCTTGCTGAGCAAGCACCATCAGCGGCTGCTAATGCAAATGGAGCATTTGCTGGACAGGCGACGGCAGATTGGCTCAATCATTTCATCGCAGGGCTCAGATCTTTTAGGGCCGCCTCCGCTGGTTATCCCGCTTCCTCCTGGGACGGAGAGTGAGCAGCTGACAGATCGAAAGGAATGCCAGGAACGCCCGTCGCAGGGTGAGGATGTCTCACAAAGGCCGACTTTGGCTTCTCGCCTTTCTTCCAGCCTTCCTCCCGTCGTTCGAGATGCTTCGCTGGACAGGTCGGGATCCTATGAGCTAGCCAAGGAGGCCAGCAAACGGATCAAAGATTCCTTGCCATCAGAATCTGCGGAGTTGCCGGTCATTGGGCTTAGCCGCCTGTGCCGCATGCAGCGACGGCTTTTAGAGCTAGCAAGCTCCTGGCAATTCGAGGCATTCTTTGCAACTGTCATCGCCACGAACTCCATATTTATCGGAGTGACGATCCAGTGGGAATCAGCCCAGAGGACATTGAAGGTCCCTTCCACGATGTTTGCTGTCCAGCTAGTCTACACGCTGATCTTTCTTTCTGAGGTGCTGTTGAAGCTGTGTGCATTTGGTGCACACGAATTCTTTTGCTCTGTGAACTGGGGCTGGAACTGGTTTGATGTTTTCGTAGTTACATCTGCAGTCTTTGAATGCTTCGTGGAGGTTGCGACACAAGACCCGCAACTATCAGGCTCTAGCAGCAACCTTCGCATCCTCCGCGTTTTACGGATGACGCGGCTGACACGAATCTTCCGTGTAATCCGAGTTGTGCGGTTTTTCCGTTCACTGCGGACCCTTGTTTTCTCCATCGCGAACACATTGAAGTCTTTGTTTTGGGCGATGCTCCTCTTGGCACTGATCATGTACGTGTTCGGCATTGTCTTCACCGACATTGTGAACAACCATATATTGGAAACTGACAGCGTGGAAACTATTGGAGACCTTGAGAAGTATTTCGGTACCCTCCACATCTCTGTGCAAACATTGTTCATGTCGATTTCAGGCGGGCTAACCTGGCAGGATGCATCTGGTGCCCTCTCCAACATCAGCTGGCTTTGGGTTTATGTCTTCGCCTCATATGTGGCATTTTCATGTTTTGCCGTGCTCAATGTGATGACCGGAGCAACTGGGCCAGTCAAAGAACACGACATTGTCGTCGTTACAGAGTTGGCTTTCGGAAGGGCTGAAGTTCAAGTGGCAATTTAGATTCACAGTTCTATATCATGCGCTAAGCCACTAAGCCACTAAGCATGGCGGCTGGGGTGCCTGCGGACAATTCACCGTCTGAGGTGTTTTGCCAATCCGCCATCAAGGGTGCCGAGCGCGATCAGGAAATGGTCGTGCAGTCCTTGATCATGGACAAGCAACAACTAAAGCAGCCGCTCACCGAGTGCAGTCGTTTTGTGCAGCACAACAAGTGTGTAGCAACTCGTGCAGGGTAGTGGGGGGGAGGGACGGCTTACTACGGCACATGGTCTCATTTTTGTGACCAGGTCCTTGACCAAGCTCTTTCAAAAGATGGACGACGAAGGTAATGGCTCCTTGACCCTGTCACACTTCGAGAAGCATTTTCAGGATGAGGAAGTAAAAGTTCTCTTCGAAGCACTCGAACTCGGAGCCACTGATGCCTGGACGTTATTCCTGAGCTTGGACCACAATGAAGACTACCAGATTTTGCCTGAAGAGTTTCTCGAGGGCTGTCTACGTTTGCGAGGCACCGCGAAGGCCATCGACGTCTACATGCTGCGAAGACAGATAGGCAAGCTCGGCATGCAGATGTGCGAGACAGCATGCACTCAAGAGCACTTGGCTCAGATGTTGGGAAACATTCAACAGGTCGTGGATCAGGACAGGACTTGCCGATCAGGTGCCGAAACCCCGAATTCATAAGCATGCACATTAATTCGGCTGATGCTGAATTTGGACTTGCTACTCTCGGCGGTGACGAGCAAACCGCGTAGATACTCGGAAGCGCAGGTTTGTCATTTTTCCCGCTGCCTTCGTAAGCATCCACTCATTCGGGCATGATGTTTGTTTTCACTGGCAAGATTTGCAATTGCATTGTTGTCCAGTGTCCAACTCAGCTCCCCAATGTATTGGGGCTGTTCAACTCTCTCTCTCTCCCCTATTTGTCCCTCTCCCTATCGCAGAGCACGTTGCAATTCGTTGAAAGCTGAGTTTGTGCATGTGTAATCGAGATTCCTTGTGTACAGTTGCGCCCAGCCGAAAAATGGCGTCGAGGTTTCCAGGAGCTCGTCACAAGATTGCACAATGCAAGGAGGCACCAAGCAAGGACCGGGCAAGGCGAGTGGGCCGCGAAGTTCAAGCTGCTTGCTTGTTCGTGAACTTAGTCGAACTATTTGCAGCAAGCAAGGGTGAGCAGCAGGTTTACTGAAAGACTGTACTGGAAGCGTTCTCAGTCTGAGATTCAACAGGCAAGAATCAAGAAGGACGCCGGCGCTTAACACCTGCGCAGATCCGCCATGCCGGACACATTTCCGAGTAAGTTGGAGCGTGTGCTTCAGCAATCGCAGCAGCAGCTGTACTCGGAGCTGCTGGCTTTGCTGGAAAGACAGACGAGTCAGACGAGCGAAGACTTGCAAAGAAATGGATTGAATGGGTTACGCGACGCTGCATCTCCAATGCCACAGCTGGGGACCCTTCCAAACTGCCGACAGCTCGATGGACTGCATGACATCACTGCAGAGAAAACCAAGGCCATCGGAATGGCGCCGAATGTCGCGGATTCCTCACCCGAGCACACCGTGAGTGGAAGAAGGTCGCTCACATACGAGCTTGCGATAAAGGCCAGCGCGCCATCTGAGGCGGATGCAGACAAGCTAGCATCAAAGAGTATGTCGTTGACCGACGTGCTTACGAACGAAGTCGGTGCAAGTCAGGGACGCATTGGAAAGCTGGTCAGCTCTTGGCAGTTCGAAGCGTTCTTTGCCGCCGTGATCCTTACAAACTCAGTTTTCATCGGAGTTGTGATTCAATGGGAGTCTGAGAACAATTTTCCAGTCACACCCGACTGGATTTATGCAATCAGCATCGGCTATGGTATTCTGTTCACGGTGGAGCTCCTATTCCGACTGCTTGCTGCAGGGCCTTGGGGCTTTTACTGTAATGCAAACTGGGCATGGAACGTGTTTGACACGCTGATTGTCGCCAGTCTTCTTTACGAGTTCCTGGTGGACACACGGGGCCAGTCTACAAGCACGAGCAGCAACTTGCGAATCTTGAGAGTTGTGCGGCTCACACGGCTCACGCGCATCGTCCGGGTGTTCCGAGTGGCGCGATTCTTGAGACCTCTTCGCACTCTTGTGCAGTCTATTCTCGGTACCCTGAGGGCCCTAATTTGGGCGATGCTGCTTATGACACTGATCAACTATGTTTTTGCAGCCATTTTCACTGATGTTGTGGGCAATTTCATGTCCGACACGTCCCAGCTGGAAACCAAAGCCGCTTTGATGCCACTGTTTGGAACCCTGCAATCTTCTTCGCTGACGCTTTTCATGTCCATTTCTGGTGGGCTGTCCTGGTTTGATGCAGTCCATCCTCTGAAAAGAATAGGATGGCTTTGGGTCTATGTTTATTGCGTCTACATTGCGTTCTGCCTGTTTGCGTTACTCAATGCCGGGGCCTAAGTTCACACTCCACTTGGGCTCCACAGCAGCTTGTGGCGATAAAGGGCTGGTGTCTGTTGCAGAGACATTGCCTAGGCGGGCCAGATGAGACCGATGTGACAGCAATGTGTTGTAGCACGTGGCGTTTCAGGTAGAGCAGCAATGCGTTGATTAACAAGAGGTACCGATACAGTACTTCTGCGATGTTGCCGTGTCCAGGCAGATGCGCAAGCTCGACTTGCACCTTCCCTTTCCGAAACAATTTGGGATGCTAACGCGCGCCGATGTAGATCACCTTAAGAAACTTTGGACAGGCGCTGTCTGCCGGATATCTCGAACAATTCTTTGTGCAGGTGTTCTCGTAATGTGCTTGTTTTAGCTCGTTCACTGATCCGCGTCATTTGCGACGTCTTAGTGACTGGTCGATTTTGGGAGGCTTTAGGACGACATAAAACTCCTGTCCTATCTGTCCTGTTTTCCCTGAAGTTGGGTTTGCTGTTTTGTCGAGTGCCTTTCTCCGAAGCAGGATTGCGCCAAAAGCCAACCTCCTTCAGAGCTGCTGATGTTGGCGTCTAAGATGTGTGCACAAAATGTTGGTAGAGATCCTCCTATCGTCAGAATCCACGGTGCCATGTCAGTTTACGGTGGTCCAGTTGATAGAAGGTTTACTAGCAAAAGGCTGCTGTTGTAGCCGTTTCGGCTCAAGGTCCAGAGCACCTTGGAAGAATGGCACAGGTAGAGAGACGAAACCCCGACAACCGGCTCACAGTGTCCACAATGGAATCTGCCAGTTCGGCTATGTTCGGCTTCGCCATCTTGAAAAAGATGAGAAACTAAGCGAAGAGATGCGAAGAGCATTGAAAGATGTTACAGCAGAAGCTCGAGGATCTCAAGGGCAATGTCGGTAGGAAGTTGCTGAATTTCGAACCGCTTCGAATCTTCCTTACTCGTGGGCTGCCTGTCGGGACCACTCCGGTAGGGTGGATGCCTTTTGTGCCAACCCTGAAGACTTTCAAGCCTTAGTCCATCAGATTTGCTGCGGTTCAGATCGTGGTGCACTGGAAATGGGGGAAGCGAAGTGGTTGATATAACGCAGGGGGACGAGTGAGTTTCATTGAAACTCGAGCATCTTGCATTCGTGTCAGCATTGACACATGTCGCACATCTTCTCAGCACAGATTCCGCCAAAAAGTCCATGAGTTTGCATGATGCTTTGGGACTGGGTGAGTGGTCGAGCGAGATCCCCACGAAACGTGTAGTCCACAAACGTTGATCTGGAATGCCCACGTAGACGAGATGGTCCATTTTGCGTCCGGCCCTGGCCATCATCTGGTCGCGTGACACCTAGCCCCAGCTTTCTGGGTGCGTGCATACATAAGGTATGCACATGGCTTCTCTTCGCTTTCACCATGATAGGCCGTGACATTGCCCCTTGGCGCTTCAGTAAGCGAATGGAAGGACGCGCATGTAGCATTTATGAGGGAATGACAGCAGAAACGTGCAGCAAGGGTGTTGCGCGCCACTTGATTGCACGTTGTCACGTCTCGAGGATGCTTCTTGGGAGTGATTGAGTGATTGCTATGGTTGCTGATTTTTTGATCTGTCGCTCTCTGGCGAATGCTGCAGCTTGGCATCGACGCGAAAGTGTTACATTGAGCTGAAACACGGCAATCCTCACAGACCTGGGATCATTGACTTCGTATTCTTGCGCATGACCCCATAGGCTCCAACACCACTTGATTAAAGAAGATCCCTTACAAGTGTAAAGGGAGCCTTATTTGGCCCTATTCGATTTTGTGGTTTTGGAGTTTCTGGTCCGGTGGGCTGAACCAGCTCCTGACACCACAGTAGTTCTTCGATGTGTCTCTACACGTGCAGCCGCGCATTTTCCTACGGTTGGATTGCCCAACTGCCCAATTGCAAAGTCGACACTTGCTAACGGGAGCTGTGGGTCTGTCCAAGCTGCTAACCGTTTGTCATCGTCCTGGACACAATCGCAGGGTAACTCTAGCAACTACAGTGTCCCTGGGCATGGTGCTATAACCGGTCGCATGATTTCAGTGCACCTTTGTTTCTGGTGCTCTTCACTTGCCTCTCTCGGGTTCTTTGGCGAAACAAGACGCATTCCAAGTTTCTGGTGGCACATGACGGTTTGGAGCTTGCCCGTGCAACAACAGCAAAAGGCGATCATGCGCAGATGAAAGTGACGAGGAAAATCGCTTTGCATGGACCTGCGAATCGTGGACTCTTGCCTGAGACTCCTGAGCGAGTGTTCTTGTTGAGGACCGAAGTCGGTGTTCAACAGGCATCGTTGTTGCAATTATGCATGGCGTGAGCGCCTTTGCCCTTGCCACCAGTTTTCCTTGAGAGGGACGCCCCAGCAGCTACGTGCAGCTACTGGGTTTGGCCCAGTCCGGAAGCATGGCATCTGACTGCATGTGGGATGACGCTGGCGTCGTGCACGATGCGGTCGTGGCCTGTGGGTTCGTGGCAATGCTCTGCAACCTTGGTTTGGGGCCTTTTTTTGATGTGTCAATCTGCATGGCAAGGAGTGAAACTGTAGGCCGAAGATTACATTGATTTGCGCATGTGGAGTGAGATGACGTCAAACAAACAAGATTGCTGGCTCGACATCCGTGGTAACTAACTAGATGCATGCAAGACGACGACCTGGTTCCCGCCTGAAATGAGGAACTACAGCAATGCAGGTGATTTGAGATCAGGGTTCTTTTGCACCGAGACTAATGGCCATGTCAACCACCCCCAGAGACTTTCGAGTGCTTGAACACGTAAGCTCGGCTATTTTTGACGGTCCCATGCGGACTATGTCTGGCACTGCTTGGCAAGGTCTGAGGACAAGACAAGGAGTCGTTCAAGTTGAAAGTCGTTGTATCATACTTTCCAGCAGCTGTCAAGTGAGGTACTAAAGACACCGTCTCGCACAGGCAATCGGACTACACCCACAACCTAACCCCTACTTGCGCCCAAGAACACAGCCGGTGAATCACATTTTCAAAGATTATAACCCTCCGGGAGACGAAACGTTGACACGCCAAGTCGCGGGAACGTCGAATGCATTATTATACGAAGTACTTCAAACGTTTTCTTTATGACCGTCGGTTCCCGAGCCCGTCGACTCATCAAGCCCCCGAATCATCTCATGATCGTTGGCTTCCAGCTTACTTATGACCGTAATGTCGCAGCCCCCATGGCACATCCTCGGGCATTTCCAGAGCAACCATCGGAAGCTTAAATGCATATCTCCGCAATGATCCGTATTTTCATACCATCGACCATCACGATAGATGTTTCCGTTCCGGAACCCGATCCACAGCCCGCTCCAAAACTTAGGCCGATTCGACCCCTCTGTTTGGCTTTTGGAAAAAAGGAACTTCTGTGCGTAGGCCCTTGTCTGTTTTTGTTTTGTTCTGTTTCTCTGGTTCCAATTTTTCCACAGATGGTCAGCCTCAGAACGATTTGGGCCCGTGCATGCGTCCTGAAGTTTTCCAAATCAGCAAAGTCCTCAGAAAGGTCATGACGTGCCTGGTGTGCTTGAGTTTAGGC
>CAJNDV010034030.1:105095-121354 GCA_905221635.1 Symbiodinium sp. CCMP2456
ACCGGAACAAAGTTAGTTAGTTAGTCAGAAAGGTCATGACTGGAGTTTTCTGCAATGCTGCTATACGTGGGGCAGAGAGAGATGCAGAAATGGCAGTGCAGACGTTGATGATGGACAAGCAACGCCTGGATTGTTTGCTGGGGAAGCTGTTCCAAAAGATGGACAGCGACGGCACTGGAAAGCTTGACATCACAAAGTTCGAAGCATATTTCCGAGACGACGAAGTTCGGGCAGTTTTTGAGGCCCTTGATCTCGGTGCACATGATGCTTGGACGTTTCTAGGCCGCTCGTGAACATAATGTTCAGTATTTCAGGTTTTGAAACGGGAACAAACCACAATCTTTTAGACGTGAAGCAGCGTGCAATAACAGCCCAGGTTTTTTCAAAGTCTTGATTACAATGAAGACCACCAGATCGAAGCGAGCGAATTCTTGGACGGCTGCGCCAGACTGCGGGGGCCGGCAAAAGCTGTGGATTTGTTCGCGTTGCGGACCCAGATTGCAAAAGTCCGAACAGAGCTTGAGCTGGTCGTTACCATCGTTACCAATCAGCAGAGATTGGTTGAGGTCATCGAACAAGAAAGACTGCATTCGCGAAGCGGAATCAGTCCTAACAACTTCACCACCAAACTGCGATTGTGAAGGTCCTCATCGGGTGTGTAGCAGCTGTGGGCTGCGAATGTTTCACGGGAAGTGCTTGCTGATGGCGGGCTTTGCCACATTTGCATCACAGGGCGGGCACCCTCGCAATGTGGTGCCGTTGGCCGACAGCTGTACAGGCAGCATCTTTGAGGTCTAAGAGAGCAGTGCTTCGGTTGTTTGTGGTAATGAGCCGTCCATGCACTACCCGATCAGTAGCCGCCGGGCTTTAGGTCTGACATTGGGGCTGCAGTGTCCACCAGTGGTACCAAGAGCATGAAATGCTCGACGTGGCAAAAGAAGCGGATTTCCTGTTGGCGCATATTCTGCAATGGCAGTTCCTGGGTTCTAGATGCCTCGGCGAGCGCACACGGCGACCGGTAAGAATGTTTGTTTGTGTCTTGTCACATCGGCGTTTGTCAAGCAAGGTTGCCTCAGGTTGCAGACTCAGCTTGCTAGCAAACGGTAACCATGCATCGCACCTGTATGCCCCACACCCTGAACGTCTTGAGTCCACAGACTGGTACATTTAACAGGCATGCTGGGGGCTGCAGCCCCACCACCACACACACACACAGACACAGGCAAAAAACGTCTTCATACCATCGCAGAACGTTCTTGCAGATCTAGGATGTTCTAGGTGTCCAATACTGGCCATGGCTCACCATCTTTTGGACGCCGTGCCGAGACATCTTAGATTCACAGCTGGCGGTGGAAGCACGAGAAACTTGCTGCTTCGAAACATTTCAGCAGGACGCTGATCGTGCTGGTGAGTTTCTTTCTCCCTGCGGTGCTGATTCTTCGCTCGGCAGGTAGCGACGGATTGTGAATCCGTCCTCTGTTTCGCTTTTAGCCTTGCCCCTTCAGCTTACAGACACCGGTATGCGAAGCAATGTACTGGGTTTATGTAGCTGGTAAGCATGCTGTCTTGCAGCCTGGTGCTTATCCTCCGTGCTTGTTCCATGTTGCTTTCGGGCGGCGGCCATGGGCTCTTCGAGTGCTGCTTGAGGAGAACTGCCACTGCGAATAGAGCCGCCGGGGCCACCATTCATGTTGTCTGTGGGCTCTGAGCATGTGGGCAAGAACTTCGTGCTGGAAGCTGGCGCGCAGCAAACTCAGCTTTATAGTTGGCATCTAGTGCGCGGCCTGAGACATGACATCGGAACAGAAGCCCGTGACTGAGGACTTTGGCATTTAGAATCGCCATGAGCTCTGCTGCCCAGGGAGACGGTGTGGTGTGTGATTTCTTGACTGTCCACATTGAATGTTCTCCACCGTTGCTAATCGACATCGCTGCGGCTTCCGACGGTACACCCGCCGACGAGATCACAAGCCTAATCAGGCCGAAAGTCTGTGGTCCTGAGTAATCACATCCGAAGCAGTTTCGTTTGCAACACGCCAGCCTCGTCACTGGTGCAGTTTCACCCGGCCTTGCGCAGGGACTTGGTGGAGAAACGAAGCTTGCATCAGAGCAGCGCTGGCAACACGCATCTCTGGCAGAATTTCTACCACAGACACGCCACGACCAACGCGCAATCTTGTTGGAGACTCAGGCCGGAAGTTGCATTGGTCAAGCCTGCAGATGCAGAGGAGAGGGCCGTTCCGGCGGCACTGCTCGATTTCCTGGGAGAGGCTCCGTCGTCACCTGGAGTCTGAGAATTGCTCCTGGCTGCTGATCAGGCACCGAGCGCTGCAGCGCTGCGGTGCCATCAACCAGCAACTCAGCGAGCACAGCGCCGGAGCGCAAGTTCTCTTGCTTGCGCACCCGTGCCCTTGCCTCAGGCGGTGCAAACGATGTTGCGGCCAGACACGCCAGACTCGGGCCGAGGACCAACAGCGCTAAGCGTTCAAACTCCATCAAGAAAGCATGTTGCATGCCAAGTGCGGGGAGGTATAGGGCGCGGATTGAAGACGAATGAAGACGATTTTGGCCTCAGAAGCCTCAACCACCATGAATCAACGCACAATCAGCCACCAGGGTTGGGACGTCAACTTACGAGTGTTCTGTCAAGTGGCCCTGTTTCGTTTGGAGACATCCTCAAGAGGTAGCACAGAAAGTTGTCTCCCAGTCTGTTGCTTTTGCAGGCTCGGGTGCGATCCAGCGAAGCCACTGCGAAGAGCGTCTCAAGAAGTTTGAAACCCGAGGAAGATTTGGAAGATTTCCTCAAGCAAAATTGGTCCGCCTACAGCTTTCATCGAATTCAACTTTGCAATACCTAACCATAACATCTACACCTAAGCCAAGCCCGAAGTCTGCCTCTTCTTGCTCCGGTTGGTCGTAGATATGGAAGCGATCGCCAGCTTACAACCAGAGGAAAGTGAGGATGGGCAAAGCAAGCTGAAGTTCCAAGAGTTATGCTCATCTTTCTGACAGGGGCGAGCGCGCAGCAAAATAATATCATCGAGAATACATGTCTAGTTTGGGCCGACATACGTGACAGTTAATTGAAAACTGGGATTGTCGGCTCGCGATGGAAGCCCTGCTATGAGATATCGCAGTTGAGTGTTTGATGTGTAGTTCACTACGACTGTCACTTAAGTCTAAACCCATGGCCACTTAACACTGCACCTTTCAGTAGCTTGTTTGTCTTTGGGCCCGACAAGGAGTCTATCCAGAAGGTCCAGAAGTGGCGTGGCATCATTTCTCTGGCTGTCAGTCAGTTCGGTTCCCAACTTGCGCGGCTGCCGACAATTTGTAGAGCATGAGGCACCGCTGGATTGGGATGATAGGCCACCCACACCCAGTCCTGACTCCTGGCTGAGGAGTGCTAAGGAATGGGGTCCGGGTCACCAAAAGGTAGGCTATGGTACTGTAGGCATCCGGAGATGGATAATCAGGTCAGCTTGACCATCCATGAGTCAAGACACATGGAACCAACGTCGGAATGGACCGAATTGGCACGCATGTGGGCTGAGTGATGTTGAGTGGTTGAAGCGGACTGCCCTCCAAAGACTCGGTGGCACTGGCTGCCAATTGGTTCAATTGCATGGCCACGTCAGTGGTAGATTGTTTCACCGCACAGTGTCCGATGTTGGAATCATGTGTATCAAGGAAGGCTTTCAGCAACTGGGTGCACCACAAGCAGTACCACGAGCGCAAGCTCCAATCGAGAGCCAGGCTGGAAGAGGGGCTGCCACTGTCTATATAGGCTTCCTGACATGGAGCTTGAATGGGACTCGAAGAGATCATTCAGGCTGCATCGTGGGAAATGCAAGAACGGGGAGAAGAACCACCTCTTCAAGCTGAGACTTTCGTGGCGGAGAAGCTTCCCGAAGTGGCGCTGCAGCTGCAACAAGCAGTAAATAGCAGTAAGGTAGAGGAGCAGATCGAGCATCTCAGGCTCCAACGGCACATTTGACGCCAGCAGAAGCCACCAGGATTGCCGCCATGCGAGCAAAAGGTTTACTGCAAGAGGCCAAGCCAAAGAAGCTTGCTTGCACTATGAGTTTCTGTTCTCATGAAGGGCTTAGTTGGCTTGCTCTGCAAGTGGATGAATGCAGACTGCAGAGCATTCAGCTCGGGACATTGCGTGAGCCTGAGGCCTGCGATGCCTGTTGCAGAGAGCGTCGAGCCGCCGCGCCCGGCGGGCCGCGAGGAGGAGGCATCGTTCAGTGAGTTGCTGGGGCCTCACTCCTGGGGCGAGCTTTCACAGTGTCCGCCGCGGTCAGGATCTTTTCTACATCCCCGGAACAGGGTGGTGTGACATTTACGGCCGAGCTGTGGGAGCGTTTTCCCCAAGCAGCTCTGCGACTTCTTCACCACCCCGTGGCGCACGCGCAGCGTGGTCGGACTGCACTGAAAGGTGAGGCGAATGCAAGACAGCTAGTATATAGGGTTACTTGGGCATGTTGGAGAAGGGCTCAGCATATCGTAGTTCACCTGAGGCCGAAGATGGCCAAGGCGGCCCCCAAAACCAGAGATCAGCACCAAGCTGCCTGGGCCAGCGGCCTGCACAAGACTGTCTCAAGAAATCGCTTCGACATTTTTCAGCGAAGGGATGGAGTAATTAGTACTACCTGTGTCTGAGAAGATCCAGACCCTCACTCAGGATGCCATCCCTGGCGTTTGATTGGCGAACCATGCATGCCCGCTGAAAGGTAGCGGAAAAAAAGGCCTCACTGCCACAGCTTGCCTTGGAGTGGCAGAAAAACAGGAACAGAAGCACACTGCAGCTTAGTTCCGAGTTCCTGGAATTGAAGCAGCAGAGCAGCAGCTCTCCAAGTGAGGTGCAGTGCAGCTCTACAAGCCTCGACAGGCCACAGCTCTGGTTCTAATCTCGGAGTTTTGCTGCCTGCAATCATCGTCGATGTATCCCGCCGTGTTAAACAAGCGAAAGCAGAACATTGGGGTGCATAGCCAGGCAAAGCGATGAGGTGCACCAAGAGCCGGAGAAGGCTGGACACGTGCTCCCAACAACCTGAGAAGAAAGTCAAAGCTCAGTTCCGCGCGAGAGCTTCGTAAGGCCGTGCTCAGCTCTGACAAAGAGGCTCAGGAGCCGAAGGCACTACAGACTCGAGCAGAGCACATGCAGCTACCGGCAATGTTGCATCAGCAGAGGGGTTTTGGAGAGCATGACTGGAGACTGCCGGTGTAGATCTCATCTTGCCACTGCAACTTGTACATGTTGCAGCCATTGTTGCGGCCGACGAAATGAAACCAAAAGTCGCAGTTTCATAGCAGGCTGGTGATGCGTAGACTCCCAGATGCAGGATGTGACAGCATCAGACCGGTTGCGATAGCTTGCCTGCACGCATTGATTATCAGAAGCTAACCGCATGGGAATCACGGCAAGTCACACCCACGCACTTCAATGGAAGCAGAGCAGAAGCAGCAGCAGCAGCAGCAGCAGCAGCAGCATGCACTAAATAGCAGCATGCAGCAACGATTATCACTCCCGTGATCCACCATGAGACCAGCACATGCTGTAACGTGCTTACAATGTAGTAAGTCCGGCAAAAAAATCGCACTGGCCAAGATGCCGGACGCAGCTGACACTTGGGAAGCGTTGCGACCGGAGAACGCTGAGCAACTTCGCTGGGAAGTCAGCTGTCGAGTTGTCCCGCAAAATCTTCCTGTTCACACATGGCATACTGCATTACCGACCGCAAGTTCAGGAAGCCATGAGGAGGAGGAGGATGAACGTGCTGGTGATTGTCAACACTTGTGCTGGTGATGTTGCTGAAAGAACATCACCATCCTCCCCGTGGTTCTGCTGATGATGCTGGTGATGATGGGTTATGGTGCGTGTGGCTGTGATTGTAATGATGCATATAATACTGATGCCGCCCAAGGACCAGGCCTCCATCACCGAATTGGAGACGCTACACACACCGTACAGACTCACCGCGCGAGCTTTGGGAAAGCTCATCCGTGCGCTCACCCAGGCCGGAAAATGCCAGTTGCTTGCAAATCTTTGCCCGAGAGACCACGCAGAGATTGGCAGGCGAAACACCCGCAAGCTGCCCGCGCCAAGCTGTCCGTTGGAAGATCGTCCGCGGTCGAGGGTGAGACTTGGCCTGCAGAGCAGTAAGTAGACGAAGAGATGTGCAGTGTTTGCATGTTTGTTTCTGTCTGTCCTTGTGATGCCATAGGGATTGCGCATCCTGGTCTTGAAGATGAGAGGTGCCAGAGCCTCCCGGCCTGGGAAGTGGAGAACATTCGCACAAGGCACGGATCCCAAGCCCCCCTGAGGCTAATGGCAGACTTGCGTGACAAACGGTAAGAAATGAAAGTTTTGCAGTATCGTAGGCCTGCAAAGCTTGCTCATCAGACTAAACACTCATACTTGTACGATGGATGATGATAGTAGATGTACTCACAGTCATAATCTGCGCATTCACCACTTAGCTTTGCCGGTTGCTGTTCACATTTCGCAGGCTTGCCATTGTCACTCGTCGGCTTCGTTGCAATTCAGTCCGTTTCCAATTTTCATGGAGGGCATGTTGTCACAAGGCTTGGGACTTTCGCATGCTTTCAACATCTGACAGTGCCGAGCATGCTGTTGGCTGTTGCGCAGTCTGCGGTGCGGAGCATATACTGGCGGTTGTGTCCCCGATCAAGTCGCGGACCGCGCCCCGCCAGCACAAAGCATGAAAAGGCTTCTTTTGCGGATGAGCACTTCTTGCTTTCGATGCCTAAGGATTGTGGCGTAAACTCGACGTGGAAAGGAGAGGCCTCGACGGTCTGAGAAGTTCGTAAAGTTGTTTGGCGTTTGTCTTGACCTGGCCTCAGCCTGGCCTCCGGCGAGCGCTTGCATTCCGGCCCACATTTCCCGTTGAGAGGCTTGCTTAGCCCTGACCAAGTTCGCCGAGTTGTACGCCTCAAGCTCCGTGTTCCTGCATGCGACGTGTCAGACAAAGAGTTGGCCGGAATATTCGACATGCAGCCTGCTCGCAGACAGAAACAAGAAGGAGCATTAAGTTAAGTTCAGCGGCATGCGGGCAAAGTTGTGCATTGCATGATGTGCCACTGAGGTTGGCGTTTGAAGATGCCGATGTTGTGCGCGTCGGTGGCTTGCTCGAAGCGCTAACGAAATTGAGAAGGTCTTCGAATGCTTTCAAGACCTATATCCCAATTTGCAAAATAGTGCAAGCTGCCAGGTTCCGTCAGTCGTTGTGGTCCGGTTCCCGGCAAGGCTAGACTTCTAGACAGGCCGGGGTTTAAATTGAAAAGGCGGAACGCGCAGATGTTGACCTTTTTCAGCCTTTTTCACATGGAACAATTTTGAAGCCATTCCAATGCGGAACCGTGACAATCCACAGAACATCGCGAAACCTTGCGCATGCAAAATGCCGCCCCGAAGCGTTCCTTTCTGTAATCCTGTGAGCCCAGGACCCACAACTGGGAGAACAGTAAACTGAAGTATTATTCCCACTTGACCCAAACACAAGGATCCAGTACAAGTGGAAAGGTGGTTCGAACACCCAGGAACGAAACCCAGGAACCTGGGGCAAACACAGTTGCAGAGAAGTACTGGATGTTGCTTTCGGGCCAGGAGGTATGAATGGGGGGAGGCACCTTAAGGAGAAATCACAGGTCTCACAGTACTGACTTACTGCAAGCTGCCCCAGACACGAGGAATCACGAGGACCTTTCTTTATTGACCTTTGTCCCCCCTCCGCGCCGCTCGCATGTCCGGGTCGGGTAGGGGTAAGATCCAAGCCCCTTCAAGAATCTACACAGCAGTTTTCCCAAGCCGAGCATTCCACTACATTGACCACGGTCACGGTTCCCGCATACTGGACCTGCAGCACGTATGTCAAAGGCAGCTTGGGCTTATTTGTGCCTGCCGAGGTGACTTGGTGGACTACATACTGGCAGATCCGCCGGTGCCCTCGCCGATCACTGGAAAACCGTTGACAGAACCTTGGACTCATCCCGGGAGCGAAAGCGCACCAACTTCACCTATGAGGAACGTTTTCTTGTTCGGCGAAAGTTTGCAGAGGCTTATCGGAGCTTCGCAGACACTGGCTCCACCGCTGCAACTCTGGCTGCGAGCACAGGAACGTTGGAGTCTAGACTGCAGCGCAGTTGATTCAACTGTCGTATCTCATCGTTTTTCGAAGCCTCGTAAACTAAAGGGCAGTCAATTCAACACGAAGCTGGGCCCACCCCACCTCCCACGAGATGAACGATTTGCGAGGCTGAGAGTCCTAGTGCTTCGAGATCCGCCTCGCCAGCAGAAGGCAGAAAGGCTGGCCCCAGGAACTCATGTCAGAGCAAGTGCAACTGATGCAAACCACCACAAAGTTAAACTGCTCGTGGAGGTGGTCTTCAATGCAACTGTGCGAAGCACCAGCGTGCCAATAGAGGACAAGATACTCGTTGCTTGTACCCCAGCTGCACATGACTGAATCCAACAAAAACTCCTAGAGTGGTGTCCATGAATCCAACTGCACATGAACCCCACTGCATCCCAGCAGAGGCCGGCGAGGTGATCTGCCGAGGTCACGGCGAAGTGTGCACGTAGGATCACCAAGTCAAGCCTTCACTTGGCACGTTCTTTTGTGAACTTCATAGTTTGCGTTTGAGTGCGCATTCGGACGGATTATTTTTCGGAGCCCTAAACCCTCACACTGCTCAGAAGCTTGTATGTGGCGACGATATGTTTCATCCATCGAAATGAGGACAAGAGGAGCAACTCGCACGAAAGTGAATAATGAATATCTGCTGTGCGAGAGTCACGAAGTCTTGGCTAGGAGACATTTCAAGCTGCGAACTAGGCTGCGACAGGCAGCATGTAGGCAAATCCAGCCAAGAAGTACTACAAAACCGGGCCGCTCGAAGATGCCGGGTTTGGTTTGGCCACCGAAGCAGGAAAACAGGGAAAATTAAATGTCAAAAAGGGTGTCGGCCCTGGCGCAAGAGAAAGTCACTGTTTCCAAGGCGGCATTGCGGACCGTGTAAGGATGCCACATACGCTAGTTGCAGTGTAGATGCACGCACAGCTCCGATGCAAAATTGGAACTTGTTCGTGCCAGCCTGGCCAATATAGTAGGGCGGAATTGTAAGCAGCCGGAAAGTGACAAGAGCCAAATCACTGCGGAAGCTACTAAAAAAAGTTACAAGAAATTGCCTTCAGAGTAGTGGCCTGAACAAAATTCACTGTGATGGACTTCGCAAACCCGGGAGCTAAGCGGCCCCTTTGGAGTTGACTTCGAAACCAAGTCCCAGCGCAGCACAGCCTCACACCCGGGAATTCTACGGGTAGACATACGCTGCCAGGCTTCGCCGGCTGCTCGTACCTCAACGTGGATCGGAGGGTCCGCTGACTCCTGAGCTGGGTGGTGTCTGTGCACACCTGGCAGCAGGAAAAGGCCACACTGCTTGCTGCGAAGCATGGCAGCAGGTCCAATTTATGCAGAGACAGACGTGCGAAGAGCTGATGCAATCATTGTCTTTTCTCCTGCCGAGGAGCTCCTTTTGCGAGCGGGCGTCAGCCCCGACATCAGAGACCGCAATGGAGCAACGTTGCTTGCACGAGCAGCCCTATACGGCCACGCGGAGCTTACACAGCAGCTTGATCTCAATGATTCCCACGCATCAGAAATCTGTGGGTCTGCAAGCAGACAATGAACGATAGCCAGACGAGCCCAGGGAAGCGGACTAACAACACTCGAGGCGGCTCTTGAAGCAATGGCGCGCGAATCCCCTTGATGTGGACCACATGGGGAGGAACGCTGTGCATGTTGCTTGTTTGAACGATGTCAGAGCCTTGGCTCTGATCTTGTGTTTCTAGCAGTCCTTTTTGATGCCACCTCCTCACCTCCGCACCCACTTGCAGCATACTTATCCCGTCCGTAGAGCCTTTTGCAAGTGCAAACCTTTCGAAGCTGCATCTAGGAGTGGTCCAATTGTTGGCCGAGCACACCCCATCTTCGGTACATGCCAGGGATGCGGAGGGCAGGACACCTGCATCAGAAATTTGCCACCTTATCCTGCAGAATTGCTTGTCAGTTGTCAATGTGCCAGATGTCCAGGTTCGCTGCACAAGAGAGCAGACAATGTCCGAGACGTTTGTGTCGTCGGCGTACACATCCATGCCCACTCTGCATAACTTGCGTGGTTCCGCTGTCGAACTTCACTGCTTCCTGTCGCGACACACATGGCATGAACGGGCTTTCGTCTACAGCCTAAAAGTCATGTCTCCAGCAGAGTTCTGTCATGAACTGGAAAAACAGTTGCAGGCTCGACGCCCAGATTAGTTGTATGATGGGCTCGGCGAAGTTGAGATGAGGAGTGCCATGGGAAGAGGTGGCCGCCTGAACAGCTGACCAGGGTGCGTGAGCCCTTCGAGTCACAATGGGCCAAGCAGATCTAGAAACAGACGTGTGTCAAATCGATGGGCTAAGCACAGTCGTGGCGCGTGTCCCACCGACACCAAAATCGGTGCGGCTAAAAACATATGATGGGCAAGCACTAGAGCAGAAGGCACCAGTTGAGGCTTTGCTTGTGGTGGTAGCTTCGCACTCAAAATGACCTGGCAGAAAGGGTGTTTAGGTTGTTGGCGAGGAGTTGCTTCTTCTATGCATTGGGAAATCCGTGCCAGCAATCGATGCTTGGAGTACAACTAGAGTGCTCAATTAGAGGAAGAGGGAGCTGTCGAAAAAAGACAGAAAACAAGCGAGATATGCAAAGTAGTGGTTCATGATGTCAGACAAAGGCAAACTCGTATCGCGCAATTCTTGATCTTTTGCAAATGCGGGCTGGATGCTGTTGACAAGCAGGGTGGCACAGCTTCTTGTCAGCATGGTGAACAGCGAGATATGAGTGAACCCGGTCATGCCCGGTCACTTCTATGTCGAGAAAATTGCATGCGAGGCATTGACCTACGCTGGGGAGGCAGGCAACCGCGAAGTGATCAGCTTGCTCCTCTCACGCGGGGCCCGTCCTCGTCGATTCTTTCTTGATGCTTGGGCACGTGAACCACGTTTTGCCAACTTGCTGGCTACTCCTTCAATGAAATGTACAGAGACATGGTTGCATCCAGTTGTGGAAGGCGGTGGTGCTGATTGTGGGCATCACACTCTGCACAGTCTCGAATGCACTGCCAGCACCAGTTCTTCCTTGTTCGAGCAACTTTCTCGTTGAATGAAGAATACCCTGGAGACTTGGAACCCAAGCGAAGTTTCTTTGCTTTCGGGATTGGACTCTTACCGCCCTATCGAGCCTGTTAAGCTGAGCCTCTTCCGGGATGATTTTTCATGCGTAGAGACAAACAGCAGCACTTTTTGTCGTGTTGGGACTTCGCTCCATTTAGAGAGCCGCACTCACTCATGCAGCCGTGCTTGCAGGAATCTTCTGCCAGGCACCCGGTTCCTCGGGTGTGCAAGTGTTGAGTACAGCTATAGACCACAGATGCAGTTGCATGTGGACCCTTCTTCGGCCAGATGGTGCTCCCGTTCCCACATGTACCGTTCATAAGACATCCGTCGCGCAGGGGTTTGGATGCAACAGTGCACCCCGATCGGCCACAAGCACACAAGGCCCTGAGCATCAACGGGATGCATGGTACGGAGACTTCAGGGGATAAGAATTTGGTTAGACCTTTTGGATGAATCAGTCTTCGTCTCCCAGAAGAAATGTCGCCTGGAACCTGACTCCGATTTACAGACCACATCCACAGCTCAGAGTGTTGTGCATGCCGTGCAGGGTGAGTCCGCGCAGCTGCTGACGCTTTTGGAGGCGATGGCCACGATCCCTCGGCAGGATTTGCCCGCTCAGACCACTCGAACCTTACCTTTGCGGTTGAGTGCTTGTTGTCCGTCGAACAATCGAAGTGTTGGTGTGGGATTTCTTCGCGAGCAGTGAATACAAGCTGAGGAGAATTGTTCAAAGCATTCGGCTGAGCCACTGAATGGTAGAAATGGGAGGTGTGATGCATCCTGAGAGTTCGGCATCTAGCCGGAAACTCTAGTGGACAATGCCAGTACTTCGCGAGCCTTCTTCTGTAACTTCGAAAGGTTTATCCTACAAGTTGCGGAGCAGACAGTTGAAAGCCAAAGGCTGACTGAAAGCTCCATGCCTGCATTGTGTCGATTGTACAGGCCTCAATCGGTCGAGGCACCTGGGTTGGTCCTTGCACTCGGCGAGGGTGCTACTGAATGTAGCGAGCCATCGCTCCAAGGCCAGCCACGACGCGCATGGTAGGTTTCGTTGCGGCTGTTTGCCGCTTTTACGTGTTGCACAGTGACGGACTTGCTGACAGATGTCACCACGCCCATCAAGCATAAAAACGTCGCGCGGTAGTTGATTTGAAGTGAGCTGCACCAAGCAAACGATGGCAGAAAGCGCAGACCCCCCTTCAGGCCAGCAACTTTTCGGGGCGACACGTCATACGTGTCTAGTCAGTTTGATCGGAAAACTGCCAACGCGGGGGCCCAACCCACTGAGCGTCAGAAACTCCTGCTGTTGAGTATAATAGCATACTGACGTGTATTAAGCCAGCCAGGTAACGGAACATGTTTCTACTTGGTGGAGTCGTCCTGCATGGAGCATGAAAGAAAGAGGGGTGCTGGGAGCGCGATTGAGAGCAGGATGTCGAGGAACTTCCTGGTTATGAGCAAGCTGCACGGGTGCTCAGAGTGCCGTCAAGATCGCCAAGCGAGCTGTGGAAGAGTCCTCTTTCTTCCAATGGCTCCGAGGACCATCTCAAAGGCCAGGGCAAGGACAAGTTCGCTCGCGGCGAAGTGAATGAAGCCATTACATGCCGCCGACTTTGAACATGAGGCTGCTTTTGTGAGGGTGCTACTGGAGCCCAAAGTTAGAAAGAGAGCCTTTAGGCTGGCTGCAAGCTTTGGACTCCATCCCGCTCCGAACTCGGAAGGCGCCTCGTGGAACGCAGTGCTAGGCATCCCTTGCGAGGCCGCCAAGTGGGACACGCAGCCTGCACGCGTCCAAGACGAACTCGGTGCAAGCTTCTTCAAGTTTTTCCAGGTAGCAGCAAGTCCTCACAGGATTGGAATTCTCCAGGGCTCAAAGCACGCAGAGGCCGAGGTCGTCTCAGACTTTACACTTCCAGAAGCACAGAATCTCTTGCGTCAGCTCCCAGTCCTTCGGATGCCTGGCAGCAGGAGAAAGAGGATGGCCGTGTTCTCAAAATGAGAGTCGCGTTGCTGCTAAATCTCGCAGGCGCCCAAGGACAAACAAGCGAAGTGTCTAGCGAGCTGATGAGCTCCACAGGTCAACGGTTTGTAGAGTCGAGGCATTGGCGCACATGAGGCTAAAGAAGTCGCAGCCCTAGGATTGCTGGCCGGAGAAGGGGTTTGAGCATTTGATGTGTGCAATGTGGTACGCTCCAGTAGGATACAAGCACGTGCAGGTTTCGACACGCCGTCGGATTTTGCGACGAGGCTTTGTTCGACGAGCCAGGCAACGTGAAGGCCCATCGACACGTCATGCATAGCTTTGCACTTAGCCGAAGCACGGGACATCATAAGATGTGTATAGATGGAGCACAGGCCCTGTACCGCAAAGCTGATGCACTCGGAGAGCTGTGCGACTGGCACGAGGCAGAAGAGGCACAACTGCGATTTTGGAGTAATTATGTTTGATGGCGCACAGCCAACGAGCCGAGCCCAGGCAGCTGTAAAGCTGCAGGCATCGGGCGAAGAAGGCACGTGGTTGCATCCATGCTTGGTCTAGTCCAGATATCGAGCTTGACGCCGGGAGATCGCGAAGAATCCTACCATGAAACGATACTTGTTGTCTATCGAGGGTTGCTTGAGGCTGAAGATGGCTCAGGCCACATCAAGCAACATCTTCGCGTCGACCCTGTAAGATTGCAGAGGTCGATCCGACTCTGCACTTCGCAAGCATGTTTGCAGATACCCTTGGCGTCATGCTGATTCGATGTTGGTGGGGAAGCATGCCCGAGGGTCGGAATGCCTCTTTATTGCTGAGTGCAGATTCGTTTCCAGAAGAGCTGCACTACCGGACAGAAAATTGAAACCTGAAAAATGCCAGTGCGACGGGTTCCCTACAGGAAATTCAGAGCTAGAAAAGGTCAACCTGGCTTGTCGTTTTCCCGCGCTTCCTGCCTCCCTGCCTTCCTCCGATTTGTCGGGAATATGTCCAGCGCTGCTGTTAGTTCTGTCTCCTCGACTTGGCCGCCTAGGGCTTGCACAAGTTCTGCCAGATGGCTAGTCACATCAAGCCCAGCATTCACAGGAGGCATCCGTGACATCACAAGGCGATGTAATTTCGCAAAAAGATGTGCACTTAACAAGGATTTCTCTGTAGCCCCGAAAATCACACTGCCACTGTGCTCGGGTAATCAATGGTACATGTCTCCTGTGGAGTTGGTCTCGCTCGCTGTCGCTGCCTGACATCGTTGCCATTTGAAGCTCAGATGCCATGCTTCACAGCAGGTTTACTTCAAGTTGTGACGGTGCGAGGTACAAAGCTGGCTACGCAAAAACGAGAGGCCGAGCCTTTGTCAGCCAACACATTCAACTGAAATTCTAAGCGATACAGAGTGTTTACAGTGAGACTACGTCGACGGTCCCTAGTTCGACAACACATAGCTAGTAGCTCCGCGATTAGTCTTATGTGTAAGCAGGGAGCCACGCACGGCACATGATGCTTGCAGGAGTGGAAGAGGCGGCGGCGTCAAGCAGTGCTGGCCTCACCTTTCTTCAACCAGCCCCGGAGCTGCTTGTCCGGACGTAGATGCTCCCACACTGTGCGATTCCAAGGACGACAAGCAAAAGAAGATGTGGTCTGCAGCACTTGACAAAGAAAAGGCCGTGGAGCAGCTGCCGGAGGCCCTTCAGCGTGCGCGGTCCTTTCACCATGTGCTTCGAACTTCGATGTTCAGGTAAAGCAAGCCACACAGAAAGCAGAGATAGCAAGCAGCCCGAGATCGAACTTCGGGGGCGGGCCTGCGTGATTGCGCTGCTTTGAGGAAGAAGCCTGGTCCACACCAAAGATTCAGATGATGAGCCCTTTCGACTTGCTGCGGACTCATTGCTTCTATTAAGGCATGCGTTGCCTTTTGGGTGCATGGCAAAAATGTCTCGATGATGCACTTCCTGCCCCCTCTCCTAGCAGAAACCAGACCGAACATGTCTCTCGAAGAAGCTATTTAGCATTGCTTCTTGCTAAGGCGCACCAAAAAGATAGACTGGGAGGAGGCCTCATGGAAGCTTCAGCATATTTGTAATGTGATGGCCTGCCGACACTGGAGGGCGAAGACTTCGACGATAAACTCTGGAAAGCAGCGCCCACATTGATTTCCGGGCACGTAGCCTTCGACGAAGCAGATCTGACAAGGAATCTTTGGGTCGCAGAGAGGCCACGTTCTACCAGAAGCGAGTTCGAAGCTGAGACTTTAGAGCAAGCTCAGACAGGTTCTGACCTGTGCATGTTGTCACTTCTCGAGGGCATCGCAGAGCTGACTAAAAGCCATGCTGTCACCAGAACTTTTGCTTGGAAGGCTTTGCCCCTGTCTTTGCTGGCTGGGGTGGCTTTGGCAGACCTTGATCTGCGGCGTCCTCAGAACGTGGCGGATTAGCTGACAAGCTGGTCTCGATCATCTCTTGCTGATTCCAAGTCCTGTGGCATGACAGGCCAAAGCAATCGGAG
Organism: Symbiodinium sp. CCMP2456; assembly: GCA_905221635.1. Taxonomy (NCBI): domain Eukaryota; class Dinophyceae; order Suessiales; family Symbiodiniaceae; genus Symbiodinium; species Symbiodinium sp. CCMP2456. The sequence goes on from CAJNDV010034030.1 coordinate 120,819, forward strand.
CTCGTGGTGTGCAATGCTTAGCTTCGTGTTACAACATTGTGTATCATGTAGCGAACTGCTGATATTCATGCCAAGGCATTGCATTCTTGATGGAAACATGGCACCCTTTGCAGAACCTCATGCCGTGGGCCTCAGCATCTCAAGTGGCAACTGTAGCTCGAGTGCAGCTCGTGTCGATCTGTTCTGTGGCCACGGAGACGAGCATTTTGAAGATTCGGTTTTTGGCTCGGCTCTGGCGCTTCACCGGCATGTAAATCTGCAGCATTGTGCTTCCAGAGAAGACTTCTGTAGAACTTCGAAGAGCTCTTCTTTGGCCGAATCATGGCTGGGGCTGTTCTCGTACGCCTTTTGAGCCTATGGGGAAGTGCGTTTGCAACCTTTCAACACACTTCTTGTCCGAAAAACAACGGACTTGGACTTCTACAAAAGTCGCCATCCCTCATGAAGGTGGAAGCTGATCATGACAGTGGCATTGGTGAAGGCGAAGATTTCTACCCAGTGGATGGCGGAGTCAATCGTGCCTGCCGTGGAGCTTC
>CAJNDV010034033.1:14756-26297 GCA_905221635.1 Symbiodinium sp. CCMP2456
TTTAGGGTTTAGGGTTTAAGGTTTAGGGTTTAGGGAAGCCCTGAAGCCATTCTTCCCCCGAAGCAATCTCCCCCCCCCCCCCCCCCGCCCCACGCCCAAGAACCCCCAAGTCGAAACCCAAGCCCAAAACTCCCAAAACCTAGACGTAAGCTCTCAGACCTACCATAAGAAGAAGATAATAATGGTAAAGAATAAGAGTAATAATTATAATACGGAGATACCAGAAGAATACTAAAAAAATGGTAAAAGCCAACAAGAGTAATAATAAGAAAACTTCTTATTAACAGTCATATGACATGGAAACGAATCGTAGTCGAGACAGTGTTTAGGCCCCCCCAATAGTCTCAAGCGCGATGTTACACATTATTGGTTTAGGGCTTGAACTTACTTGTCCAGCATCCCAGGGCAACCGTTCGTCTTATACAAGATACACCGGGACCATAGTACACCAAAGAGGGTAAAGGTTACCTACCCTACTGCTAAGGAAAGCCTAAACCCTAAACGCTAAATCCTAAACCCTAAACCCTAAACTCGAAACCCCAACCGTAGTAGCCCTGTAGTAGCTTTTGGGCAGAGTAAGCTCAGCCCTCTAAACCCTAAACCGAGGTTTAAGGTTACCTACCCCACTGCTGAGCACTCCATAGGAGGATGCTCGTTGCTCTTTCGGGTTTAGGATTTAGGGTTTAGGGTTTAGGATTTAAGGTTTAGGGTTTACTGTTTCGGGTTTAGGGTTTAGGGTTCCGGGTTTAGATTTCAATGTCAAGGGTTTTCAAATACCTCTGGCAACTCTCTCACGGCAAGTATCGCCTTATCATAATATCCCTAGCTGAATGCGACGGGGGTTTGGTGGGCTCTAGTTACCTGAATAGTAGGTGACTAGCCATAGATTATGGACGACCCCAGCAACCCAATATTCAGGTAACCGGCGCCCCTAAACCACCTAAACCCTTAAACCCCCAAACCCTAAACACTAAATCCTAAACCCTAAACCCTAAACCCCCAAACCCTAAACCGCATATTTAGGTAACCGGAGCCCCAGAGGGTTCCTTTACCGACTCTCTCTCTCTCTCTCTCTCTGCAGGAAGGCCCCCTTATCCCTAATTCCAGAGAACGTCAAACCCTGGGCCCTTAGGGTTAGGGTTTTGGGTTTAGAGTCTAGAGAATCCAAGCCCCTATGTTTTCGCCAAGCCCCTCTTATCCCAGATTTTCAGATTGGTAGTTCTCTCAAGCCTTAGCGTTTCGGGTGTGGGGTTCAAGATTCCGTTACCCAGAGAACCCAATACCCCTTAACTACGGAATATACTTGAAAGCATAGGGGCATTACTATTATGATTTAAGGTATCTTCCTTGATCATAGAGGGGTCTTGGGTTCTCTGGGCATAAGGCTTCTACTCTTGTCCCTGTTTAACGCCAAGAGGCCTCTTCTCGTCCCGCTCAATCAGCTTCAGCAAGGCAGTCGCCCTGCAAAGATTTGTACATCAAGGTAGTTTAAACCAACTCAGTTTAAACCTTAGACCCTAAACCTAACGGTAGTTAAACCAGTTTCATGTCAACCCTAGACCCTAGACCCTAAACGTATATGAATAGTTTCGGCCCGAAGCCCTTGAACACAAAAAGGGCTGAGGGTTTTAGAGTCCACGTAGGGTTTGGATTCGACTTCGATCCTCCCGACGACCTTCTACCATGTACCTTCGTATGGAGGGGGGGAGGGGGGAGGGGGGGTTCGAATGGCTGTTGAGTGTGTGTGGGGTCGAGGATCCACACTCCATCAACAAAAAGCCGTCGAAAGCTCCACACTGGAGCAACAATGGTAAAAATCATAGCAAGCGATAGCAATAAAGATACGGAGTCATAGCGGTAACAAGAGGAAGAGATAGCAAGTGCAGCAGACTTCAGGCCAAAGGCTAATAATCCTATAGCCACGGCACACATGGCAGGTACGAGCTTGAAAGCATGACTCGAAAGACTGAAAGCCCCGCTACCAATAAATTGCGACTGCGCCTGGTTGCATTGTCCGGTGCATCGCGCACCGTGGCCAACAGACGCCAGTAGATGCCAAGAAGGACGCCTGGAAACTGAGGAGACCCTACGATGGACTGGGGCTCCTATGAGAACATGGCGGCCTCCGTTATGCTGTTATAGTAGAGTTTATAATACGGAACCCTCAGGGGTAGTACCGGGCGGAACCCCAAGAGACATACCATTTTGGGGTTCTGTGTTCTCCAGTTCTCTTGGGTTTAGCCCTAAACCCTAAACCCTAAACCGTTACTCTTTAGGGTCGGCTTCCTGGACCACCGCCCAGGACTCGCAGGACCAGATGACGCTGGAGGGGCAGAGCAAGCTGCTGATGAGGGTTTAGGGTTTAGGGTTTAGGGTTTAGGGTCTCATAAGCATACACAAGAATTCCTTTTTCATAGTAATTATGATGCTCATGGCTCATGTTGGCATTGGTGGGCTACAGCTATACACGTAGTGAGGGCATGACTATAGCTGCAATGTCCAGCCAAGATGCCAACGATCTTCTGCTTGTCGCAGGGCTTGCCGTCTGGATGATTTCCTGGGCAAGTAACCAGGGAGAAAAAAGTATAGACATTTCTTTCATAATGGTTCCTCGAAGGAACAGGTCCCAAAACAAACATTAAAGTGTGGTACTCACCCTAAACCCTAAACCCTTAAACCTAAGCCTTCAACCCTAAAGACTCCAAAGCCCAGTTTCGTGTGCAGCAGCTGAACGCGCCGCCCGCGACATCCAGAACTGCATCCTGAGCGGCTACGATTTGTGAGTGGAATAGGGGCCTCAAAATTTAGAGCAGGGTTCCTGTAAAGGGTTTAGGGTTTAGGGTTTTCATGTAGTATAGGGGCCTTATAAAGTTAGAACAGGGTTCCTTTAAAGGGATCCTTATAGCTATAGGGGTCTATAAGGGATCTATGATAGGGTTCTATAGTAGGGGCCTTAACAATTAGAATAAGGTATGGGGGCATGATTATACTATAACTATAACAAGGGACCCCCCCCCCCCCCAAACCCTATTTTAATTATACAGGCCCCTACATTAGAAGGCTGCATGAAGGCAAGTATGCCGGAGGCCGCTAAGAAGACTTTGCAACAGCAGCCCTATCGATCATTGAAACTATCGGCAGCCTGCACAATAAAACTGTAAAGCCTGGAAAGACTTCCCCAAGCAAGACTGACGTAACAGCGCTGTGAAATCACAAGAGCCAAATGCAGCATAGCGACGTCATCAAAGATGGCTGCCCAGTCGTTGCTGATCCCGTCTTGGGTGCACATGAAGGCCTGCCCCGCAGGGTCAACCCATGACTCTGCACCCTTCGCGCGAAACCCTGAGACCCCGAAGTAAGCCGCGCAAGCCCAAAATGAACATGTGTTTGCAATAAGGGCGTCTTTGTGGGAGGCATCTGTCTCAACACCCTAGACCCTAAAGCCTAGACCCCAGACCCTAAACCCTAAACCCTTGACCCTAAACCCTAAATCCTAGACCCTGAACCCTACGCCCTAAACCCTAAACCCTAGACCCTAAACCCTAGACCCTAAAACCTAAATCCTAGGCCCTAAACCCTACGCCCTAAACCCTAAACCCTAAACCCTATAACCCTATAACCCTAAACCCTAGACCCTAAACCCTACGCTCTATAACCTTAAACCCTATAACCCTAAACCCTACGCTCTAAGGCTTCGAGATCTCCTCGTCAAGGCTTCCGGATTCTGGGGGCTTAGGGCGCTTTTTCTCTTTTCCAGGGCCTGGGCTTGGCGAGATTGCCAGAAACCAAAGGTTCCAGACAACTGGGAGTTTCCAAACATAGGGATTTAGGGTTTGGGGTTTAGGGGCTTAGGGGTTTAGGGTTTCGGGTTTAGGGGGTACCTTATTTTGGCGTCCAAAAAAATGGGATCCTACTATGCAGGGTACTATAGGTTCCAGACAACTGGGAGTTTCCGAAGACAGGGGGGTGTACCTTACTTTGGCGTCCTTATAATAGGGTTTAGGGTTTAGGGTTTACTATGTAGGGTACCATATTCATCTGGGTCCCCTATTTTCGGAAACTCCCAACTAAGCTGCAAAGCCTGCAAACTCTGTAGAGCCAACGCCACAACACCCTCGAAGTCCAAAGACCTCCCCTGTACAGTAAACCCTAAACCCCATGCTTCCAAGGTATCTTTTGGTTAACCAAATATATGTATATACAACAGTATATTTGTTTGTTTTTGATATAGGATCCTAGCCATAAAGATTGTTAACCAAAAAGAGGCACTAACAATGGAGACTGTAGGTAAACCCTAAGCTAAAAAAATAGATGCCCTAAACCCTAAACCCTAAACTCTAAACCCTGAACCCTAAACCCTAAACCCTAAACCGACTCCTAAGCCGCAGCCAAGAGTCCAGGCGTCCATCCGAGTTCCAGCCGGCAGTTCCTGAATGTTGTCTTCGCCGAGGGGTCAAGTTGCAGTTTGCCTTGTTGCTTTAAGGGCTACTCTAAGGGTCTGTTCGCAACCCTAAACCCTAAACCCTTTAACACCCAACTACTTCGACCACCCTCAAGTCAACAACCCCAGACCCCAAAACATGCCCCCCTAAATCCCCAAACACCGGAGCCTACATGGGAATTCGGTCCAAAGACACCCTCCACACCCTCATATTCTCGTAGGGGGAGTCTCCTACAACCCTCCTCTTTTCCTCTTTTGGAGTCTCCTAAACATCTCCAACCCCTCATGTTCTCTTTTTCAGGGGAGCCTACTATAACCCTCATATGATCCTTTTCGGGGGTGGCTCCTAAACATCAAACATCTCCAACCCCCCATGCTCTCTTTTGTAGGGGAGTCTCCTGTAAATTTCAACAAAAAAACCTACTGTTCTCGTTTCAGAAAAAACCCCCTCCTGTTCTCGCTTTTTTAGGCAGTCTCCTCTCAATTTCAGCAAAAACCCCTCATGTTCTCGTTTTTAAGGGGCGTCTCCTCTAAACTTCGGAAAAGGCTCCGAAGCTCAGCTTTTCGAGGCGACACCATGCGCGGGAGGCGTAGGAGTTGATGTCGATGTTGTGCCTCCGGGTGTGGGGGTTTAGGGTTTAGGGTTTTGGGTTCTGTTAACAGATTTAGAAGGGGTTTACATATGAGGTGTTGTGCCTCCGGGTTTGGGGTTTTGTGGTTTAGGGTTCAGGGTTCCGTTAAGGGCTTTAGAAGGGGTTTACATAATGAGGTGTTGTGCCTCTGGGTTTGGGGGTTTAGGGTTTAGGGTTTAGAGTTCCGTTAAGGATTTTAGAAGGGGTTTACATAATGAGGTGTTGTGCCTCTGGGTTTGGGGGTTTAGGGTTTAGGGTTCAGGGTTCTGTTAAGGGATTTAGAAGGGGTTTACATATGAGGTGTTGTGCCTCTGGGTTTTGTGGTTTAGGGTTCAGGGTTCCGTTAAGGGTTTTACAAGCGCTTTGCATATGAGATGTTGTGCCTCTGGGTTTGGGGGATTTGGGTTTAGGGTGTCAGCAAAAGCTCTGTTAAGGGTCCCACCAAAGATTTTACTGATAGATATTGGGCCTCAAGGTTTGCTTTGCAGGGTTTCGGGATGCGGTGAGAGCTCTGCTAAATGTCATAAGGGGGTTTACATGTAGGATGTTGTGCCTCTGGGTTTGTGTTGTAGGGTGTAGGGGGTTCTGCCACAGCAAGGGATTTATGTGTAGAGCTTGCAGGTGTAACGCCGTGAAAAACAGATCCAAGATGCTGTTCCTTTTTGACAGACAGGGTTTGAGTGAGTAGCGTCAAAGGTTGCCCTGTAAGCTTTTTATGGAAGGATAGCAGGGTTCTAGACGAGTATCAAGCTTGAGCCCCCGGGCTTTGTCAAACAGTCGCCCTAAACCCTTAACCCGAAGCCCCAACCCCTAAACCCCAAACCCTAAACCCGAAGCCGTTTGAGGTTTAGGCTTCCGGGCTCAGGGAGGTTAGGCCTTAGGGTATGGAATTCAGGCTTCAGGGTTTATGGTGTAGATGATCTATGACAGATCATGTGCTGTACCAAGGAGGATGATATACATCCTCCAATACCCATAATCAGGGATATACCATAATTCCCATAGTTTCGGGTCCTTAATGTAATGCCGGGTTTATATCATCAACAGTATCTATCTTATCGGGTAGTTCTCTAAACTAGGATCGCTTTTCGGCTCCTTCTCACAAGAGTGTCGTACTGTATTGGGGGCCGAAAAAGGGACCCTAATTCAGAGAACTACCCATCTACTTCATTTTAACAATATTAATAACAACAACAATTAAAAAAACAAACTCTAATAACAATATATCAACAACAACCCCAAGTGTCCAAAGGACCCAATAATCAGGTACTTAGGTTTCGGATAGTAGTTATGTAGGGTACTATTCGGGACAGTATATGATTATTAGGTACTTGGACCACTAGGGCAATAGCAGTAATAACACTAAGAATACGAGCAATAACGACAATAATCGTAATGGGTGTTATTAGTACTATTACCATGATTATTGTGGCTAATGTACTGTTAACGACAACAATCATAGCAATAGTAATAAAAACAAATAACAATAACCCTAAACCCTAAACCCTAAACTTCACACCACAAGCAGTTCAGAAGGCTCCAAGTCCCAGGAGCCCCGTGTCTGCGTGGATGCAGGGCGGCACCACGGAGAGGAACACGGAGCAGTAGGACGCGTAGACGGACCTGGGCTTTAGGGCTTTAGGGCTTTAGGGGTTTTCGGGTTTAGGGTTTAGGGAATTAGGTTTTAGGGGTTTAGGGTTTAGGGTTTAGAACTTCCGGGTCGATATTGGGCTCTTGCTAAGGGCTCTATACTTTCTTTTTTATAAGGTATCGTAATTTCGGACTCCTTGTCTACAGGGATCTCTTTGAGGGTTTAGGGTATCATCTAGGTTACCAGAATTTCGGGTTCCGTTAAGAACTCTTTGAGGGTTTTAGAGTCACGGAACTTAGTTTGAGTTCAACCGGTTTAGGGTTTAGGGTTTAGGGTTTAGGAGACCATACGATTTGCTGTTGATCCCTACTATGGTCTTGTTATGGAACTTCCGTTAAGCTGCCATAACAAAGAGACCATATTTATGAGCTATAGATCTCCATCATGGTAACTTGATCCCTCGACCCTAAACCCTAAACCCTAATCCCTAAATTAGCAAGACCCTGGATACATCGATACCCGTACTCCAACCTCGAAAGAAAAAAGAGCTTCCGGTCTTGTGCCATGAAACCCCTAAACCCTAAACCCCTAAACCGCCCTAAACCCTGACCCCCTAACCCGACGAAACCCCCTAACAAAAAGGGGCCTTAACAGTTAGAATAGCGTTTTGGAGCCCATTATACTACAATTATGATAGGGAAGCCCCCAAAATAGTATAGGTAAGTATTTAGGCCCTATGTTAAACCCCTAAACATTATAAACTCCAGAGCCTGAGCCCTGAACCCCTCTGTGCCTTGGGGTTTAGGGCTTTGGGGCTTCAGATCTTCTCTGGTTCCCTGTTGGAGCTATAGCTATATTACTTAGGGGCTGAATACCCTAGCCCAAAAAAGGTTAACCTTTTGAATTATAGTAGGATCATCTAAGCCCCAAAAGGTTTAAAGGTTACCTACTCACCCCCTGAGATTAAACATGACCATTGTTAATCCTCATCAGGTTTTACTGTAGCAACGAAACCCTAAACCCTGAACCCTAAACCCTAAACTATTGTAGACAGCAAGGACCCAGTTGGGGTTTCGGGTTTTAGGGTTTCGGGTCTTGTGCCCCTCGGGAGTCTCTCTGAAGAGACGACGCTCACTTCTTCCATGGGTTCTTGCATCATTTTGGGGGTTCCTCTTGAAGGTTGTTCATAATTTTGAGTTTCGTTTAGGGTTTGGGGGCTTAAATTTAAGCTAAGTTGCAGCATTGTGGGTTCCGTTTGGGATTCTTTTTGGGAGTTAATTTTATCTAAGTTGCATCATTTTGGGGTTCCTTTTTCGGGTTCTTGGGGGGATGTAGTTTAATCTAAGTTGCATCATTTCGGGTTCCTTTTGGGGTTTAGGTGATTGAATTTCATCTAAGTTGCATCATTTGGGGTTCCTTTTAGGATTGATAGGGGATTTCAGTTAATCTAAGTTACCAGCGATTTCAGAAAAACGGACTGCAATTACATGGTCTAGTCAAGCTCAAGACTCCAAGCCCTCACCCTTAATGACCCTAAGCCCTAAGCCCTAAACCCTAAACCCTACCCAAAGGCGTCCAGCGGCAAAGAGTTGATGGCGGTTTGCTGCTGGAAGGTGTTTCGCTGTGGGATGGAACCTGGATGCCAAAGGCTCCATGTACCTTTATAGTAGATACTTAGGCAGGGTCCTATAAGGGCTTTAGGGTTTAGGGTTACTTTAAGGGTTCCTATAAGGGTACAATAAGTGTCTAGGGTTTGAGGGTCCATGTACCCAGATAGTAGATACTTAGGCCTTAAAGGGGTCCCTATATAGGTACTTTAAGGCTTAAGTATGTTCTATATGGGCACATGGAGCCTTAGGGGATGCTGGAGTCTGCCGTGGATTTTCAGAAACGTGCATTCAACGGGAAGCTGCGCAGTTGCAGTCCTAGTGATCCCTGAACCCTAAACCGACACCGCAGTGAACAATAGCGCAAAGACTATCAAGAACAGGAAGTAAGCGTTTTGATCCTTATGCCCTTTAGGATTCTTTGTGCCCAAGTTGTGACTTTATGGCTTAGGTTGGCCTTGCAAGGCTGCCATGGCTGTAAGTGGTCTGGAAGTTGTCCTCCTGCACTTTCCGGGCTCTCGTTATGGAGTTTAATTTAAGTTACCATAATAAAGAAAACCATATTTTTGCCTATAGATCCCTACGATGGACCCTCAACCCTAAACCCTAAATTCCCTATACCCTAAACCCTATAAACCGTAAACCCTGAAACCCTAAACCCCTAAAACCCTAAACCCTAAACCCTAAACCCTAAACCCTAAACCCTAAACCCTAAACCCCACCCCAGTTTTCTGGGCCGGGAGTGGAGAACCTCGGGCTCGGGTTGCCCATCTTTGGCGTTCTGCTATGCGCGGTGATGATGAATGTTGGTCTCGACTTAGGGTTTAGGGTTTAGGGTTTAGGGTTTAGGGTTTAGGGTTTAGGGTTTAGGGTTTAGGGTTTAGGGTTAACTAAATCCTACAGGGTTTAGGGCTTAGGGTAGGCCCTAAACCTTAGAACTACGCGGTTCAACTCTTCGGTGAAGTTTACAAGTTGTCACGCAGGCTTGCAAGATGTAGTAAATAAGCCAATTCTTGCTTGCGAGCCATGCACCCTACTCATGTAGGGGTCCCACAGTACCTGACAATTATACATTCTTCCAAATACTTACCCCAAAAAAAAACAAAGCTACTATGATATAGCCAAGTACTTAACTATTAGCTCAGGACTACCGAAGCTTGAAGAATCAGGCTAGGCATCGGGAAATTCTTTCATGCATACTCCATGACGTAAGGCAGTTTAGTAGTAACTACCGGTTGACGGTGCTGCAGCATCCCGAAGACAGTATCGCACATATACGCCGCAGGGATAAGTCAGGGTAACTTAAACTATACTTCTGCCAGAATCATACTCATAACCATAGTCATCAATATAGAAGCGTAGGGGGCTTACTGGCAAATTCTACTAAAAGATCAGGCTCGACAGAATCAGAATAGTAGCCAGGGCTCAGCATCTAGTGGTCTCCAAACGGAGGCCCCAAAAACCCGAAACCCTAAACCCAAAGCGGCAGCCCCAACTCACAACTGTCCCTTCGCAAAGACAAAGGGTCTAGGGCGTAGGGTTTAGGGAAGATCCTAGCCTCTTGACATGGGAATGGGCTTCTAGGTTTAACGTTGTGCACCAAAACCCAGCGAGGGTGGATGCTTGATGGTACACATGGCTCTTCCAAAGATGCCGCAGACAACTTCGAGAGACAAGTATGTATTGGACACGGTCCCCAGACAGCGCCAGTCTATACTGGGCACCCTAAACCCTATAAATCCTAAACCCTTAAGCATCGAACGCATGTATCTGAATGAAACAATGAAGATACAATGATCGAAAGCACAGGTCCGAAAACCGAAACCCCGAACTCTAAATCTGCGGTTTAGAGTTTATAGGGTTTAGGGTCTTGCAAACGACAGAGTCAAAAAGCAACCCTAAACCCTAAACTCTTTTCTGAAAGTCGGATGGAACACACCCTAAACACCACCGAAAGGCAGCTTAACGGGCTGCTGAGAAGGGTTTAGGGCTTAGGACACCTAGACAAAAGGACAGACTGCATGTAGAGGCCGGGGTATTTGAAAAGAGGCTGTGGGGCAGATTATCATATCACTACAGAAAGGACAAGAGGCCTACGGCTTTCTGGTTATGTTTACTGTTACACACGGTTAGGTTTGTCATTATTGTGTACTACATATTTCGACCCCTAAACCCAAACAGCTCAACCCTCAACTCCACCACTAATGTAGGGGCGTAAATAATCACCCATACTGCCATACTAATCTATTTTGGGGGGGTTCCTTTCTATCAGTATAGCATAATGGGCCCCAAAAGCCTATTCGAATTATAGAAGCCCTTATATTATACGATATTCGTTTTCTGAAGCCCGCAGACCCGGGTTTTGGGCTCAGGGTTTACCTTGAGGTTCCATGTCCTCAGAAGGTTTAGGGTTGAAAAAGGGTTCTAACGGGATGTCCTCACATGGCTTAGGGTTTAGGGCTTAGGGGCTTAAGGTTTGAGGTTTTGGGGTCTAGAGTTAGGTAAGGGCTCTAACTTACATAAGGGTTGTATGATGAAAGGGTCTTACAGGGCGTAAGGTTTACTCTGTGGGTTAGCAGGGTCCGTGTACCCATACAGTATATACTTTGGCCCAAAAATTCCTAATTACGTAGGAGCCCATTCAACGCATCAGTATTTGAGGTGCAGGGTGTTTCAGGGACTACCCGCAAAGAACCCCCCATCAAGGAGGCACCAGAAATTACACAGTTCCTTCATCACCGGACGGAATCCTAAACCCCCAATAAACCCTAAAGCCGAAGCCTAAACCCCAAACCCTTAAACCCCAAAACTCACTTCAGCATCTCTCCATGAAGACCGGATGCAAGAGTCTCTTGGACTCTCATCTGCGATAAGAGCCATCTGTCTTGGGTTTGCAATGAAGGCTACCGTAAGGGTTCGTGGGGCCTACTTGGGGACTTGGTATGGGGGTTTAGGTTATAGAGTTCAGGGTTTAGGGTTTAGAGATCTTCAGCAAGGGCGCAGTAGTCCACCCAGACCCAACTGCATTTGATGCCCCTCGTCAAGACCTCCTCCACAGCCTTGACCATGGCCCTGCGCGTCAAGACCCTAAACCCTAAACCCTAAACCCTAAACCCTGAACCCTAAACCCTAAACCCAAGTGGGGCATCGGTTTACGGTCGAGGGTGCAAACTTGGGGGTTCCACACACACCCTGAACCCTAAGCCCTAAACCCTAAAACCAAAAACCCTAGACCCTAAAGCTCTAAAAACCCTAAACCCTAATTAAACC
>CAJNDV010034036.1:12520-24289 GCA_905221635.1 Symbiodinium sp. CCMP2456
GGCTCAGCACACGGCTTCGGGCTCGAGATAGGGCCTTGAATCAGCGACGAGAACCACAACAGCAAATTAGTTTAAGCTGTGGGATGTTGATTTCAGGGTGTGGGGCTTAGGGCTTAGAGCTTGGTCGGGGTTTGGGGTTTGGGTGTTGGGCTTGGGATTAAAAACCAGTGGCAAAGCTACACCCGATAGCTAAGTCTGTGGCTTGCAAGGCTTGCGTTCGGAGTGCCCTTTTGCATTTCCACTGGCCTTATCACAAAGTGATGAAGCGGAGCGACCCCGTGTAAACCATTTAGGGTTCAGGCTAAAGCTTCAGATTACTACTAAATAAAAAGAACCCAAAAAGTTTAAAGTTTAAAGGTTGGGTATTGGGGAACTACGGACCTCGACCACAACTTGCCCTCAAGCCTATCCACTCAAAGCTCAGATTCTTCATCCTAGAAAGGGTTTAGGGTTTAGGGTTAGTTCTCAAAGCAAAATAAGGAATTACTGAGACCTTTTAGTGTATATGTAACCCGCCAGAACCTCCTGGAAGAAAAAAAGGAATCGAGCACAAACAACTCTTGGTCAACGATCCTTCATGATTCGAGATCCTGAATACAGGACTACTTGCAGACACACGCACACACACACACACGTCACATGGCCCAACTTAACTGAGCCCTCACTCCCATCCCAAAACGAGAATAACCCGTATGACCCGTCGACAGCTTTGGCTCATGTGGACACTCAGGGCTCGGGGGCAAGGGGACCAAGGAACTGTACTTCCAAACTAGGGCATATCAAGCCTGCATCAAGTCCCTACGATTCGGGGTAATAAAGCCCCCCCCACCCGCCCGCCACCCGCGCCCCAAACCCAAAGCAAGGCTCTTGTGAAGTTTCATCCCGGAAGCGGCCTCAGCCTTCATGCCGGCGTTCGAGGGGTAGAAGGGGTAGATGCCTGCCATGTTCTTGGGATTGGGGCTCACGGTTAGAGGCCTAGAGAGTCTAGGGTTTGATTCGTTGAGTAATTAAATCCTTCTTAATTAGAATATCCTACTAACTTCCTCCTACATCCGGAGGTTACAACATGAAGAGAGTTTCTTGCTTCTGCTTTTATTGAAATACAACAAGTGAGAGACGAGTGCGTGTTTATTTCAATGAAACAAAAGAAACAAATGAACGAAATAAACAACCCATTGACAAGTTACCGCAACCCTTGCAGTAATGAGGTTTGGCTTTTGTTCTTTCTACATATTCAATTTTGACGAGGAGACAGTCCACAGAAGAATCAGGGACTATGGCGACTATGGGAGGCATGCTACTACCCATCCTGTGTGCAGTCACCGAAACCCCAACCCTCCTTGAAATCCTACGTCATGAGCCCTTTGTGACCCCCAGGCAGCTAAAAGTAGAACGATCTCATGGGCTCCTGTGGCCCAAAGACGCAACAAAACCCACAACCAAACCAGGGGGCTTAGCAACAACGCAGTTCTCTTTCTTCATTTCGGTGTAGATTTCCCCTTCTCTAAAACAGGAGAAAATGAAAACACAAACAAAAACCTTCTGGGGATCCAGGGTGATCTCCATTACAACCTAAAGGCCTAAAGAGAGGTTTCGGGCTGAGGGTGTAGGAACCCTGGGACAGGCTTACGGTTTCGGCAGCCACCCTTAACCCCCCCTTAACCTTAAGGTCTAAACCCTAAACCCAAAGGGCTTAACCCAAATGGTTTAGGTAAAGCCGCAGCCCTGCACTGCAAAGAGAGCCGAGGGTTTCTGCCTGGCACAGCAAAAGTGGCTTCTTCTCGACGCTCGCTGCGCTCGGCTTCCGTCAAACGAAGTGAGTCGTCCTCTCGGGAGGTCGATTCAGGTTCAGGGCTTCGGGATTTGGGTTCAGGGATTTTTAGGCTGTGGGGATGGGACTTTGGGTTTGGGAATTACGCGCTTTGGCATCAGTGTTTGGGAGTGTTCGCTGTAGCGATCAGGATTTAGGGATCATCAGCTTGAGGGTGAAGGTTTTACGACAAATCAATGTTTGTTTGATCAGAAAGCCTGTCGCGAGTGCTCCAATTCGTCGTCATTGTTTTGTCACGGTCATGCTCTGACGAGTGCGGTGCTCCTCCCCTGTTCCTCCTACTGGTTCTTCCATGAAGTTCCCTAGTAATCTCTGAATGATGAGGGTACATCTTCCTACTTCTAGGCTTCAAAAAGGACACCCCTTTGGCCACTACTGAAGACCGAGTAAGTTCTCCCTCGCTCAACTTCATACACCCCGCCAAATGTATCATCTGTTCTCGCCGCGGGTAAAGTCTCAAACCCTTATACTGTAAATAAGCCCTAACGCCCCATTGACCCAGGAAGCCTGACAAGTAAAGCCCTATACTGTTGGTGCGGTCCTACCTTATGCTACCAGAACCTAGAATATATACTTTGTCCACTCCACGTCTGAATCATTCGGGCTGAAGATAAGAACCTATACAAAAAGAACAGGCTATGGCACCCTAGAGTACTGGACCCGAAACCCTCAGGCACATATGGGTGGTTGTCAAAAATTATGGTCCCTTTTTGGGTCCGTTATATAATACGGGCCTAATATTTAGGGTACCCCAAAAAGGGACCCTAATTTTGCCAACCACCCATATCAAAAGTAGGCTATGGCACAATGGTTCGACCCGAAGGCACAATCTCCTCAACCCTAAGTCACAGGCCCTGATTGAAAGACTGATAGAGGGGCCCAAATAATTATCAATACCGTTTTGGAGCTTCATCATTTAATAATTACAGAATATTGGGCCCCAAACCCTCTTCTAATTATTCCTAAACCCTAAACCCGAAACCCTAAACCCTATTCAGCCCCCTACATTATTGCCTTGGCCACCTCTGCCAGCAGCTTGGCTCTTCCCTCCTCCTGTCAGGCAGGACTTGGGCTTTAGTGTAGTAGGGGTTTAGGGATGGGCTCCCTAAACCCTAAACCCTAAAACCCTAAACCTAGGGTTTAGGGCCGAGGGATTGGGGTCTAGGGCTTAGGGTTTAGGGCCGGGGGGATCGGGGTTTAGGGTTGCCGGTTTCAGGGTTTAGGGTTTAGGGCCTAGGGTTTAGGGTTTCAGGTCCTAAAATCCTGAACCCTGAATCACGCAAGAGCCTTGAGCCTTCTTCCTGGAGTACTGAAACTGAAGCTTCCTTATCCTTGTCTCCTATCTTCCTTTCTCAGACACGACCTGAGACGCAACCTTTTAGGGTTTTAGGGTTTTAGGGTTTAGGGTTTAGGGTTTAGGGTTTAGGGTTTAGGGTTTAGGGTTTAGGTAACTTAGGGGCCTTAATCATCAGGAGCAGGGCTTGTGGGTCCTATCATAGTACGGCTCAGCTACGGAACCCCAGGCTACAACATTAATACTTGTTCGGGCCTCTGTGCTGATCTCGAAGCCCTGAAGAAGTATATGATAGTGTTCCTTCTACAGTATTATTAACCTATTGCAACTAGAGGAAGGCACCCTTAATGACTTAAACCGTAAACCCTAAACCCTAAACCTTAACCTTGAACCCTAAACCCTAAACCTTAAACCCTAAACCCTAAACCCTAAACCCTGAATCCTAAACCTTAAACCTTAAACCCTAAACCCTGTTCTGTGGCTATGGGGGCTTCCATCTTCCCAAGCCCCGATCAGAGTCTGGGGGGGTGCAGGGATCAGCAGCTGGCTTCGAATAGAGGGGCCTTAATAATTAGAATAGGGTTTTGGGGCTCCGTTTAAAGGGTTCCTTACAGGGTTCTATAAGGGCTACTAGGGTTTAGGGGAAGTAATGATGAGAATAGGGTTTTTGGGGGTCCGTTGTACTATAATTATAATAAGGAGCCTTCCAAATAGTATTGGTAATTACTTTGGCCCCTACATTGGTCTGGGTTGTGGGGGCATGATACACGAAGAAAACATCAGAAGGCAAGCGCTGACCGTCGTAAGGGTTTAGGGTTTAGGGCAGTCTGGCCATGTTTACGATTTATAAGGGCTTTGGGGTTTCCGGCCATTTAGGGCCCTTGCGCAGGGGGCCTTTACCAAGGAAGATGTGCACCCAGAGAGCCCAATACCCCTTCCTAAACGGAGTATATACCGAAAATTCGGTGGCCCCTTCTTCATTTGAGGTATGTTCCGAGTACCTGGGCTCTCTGGGTCCGCATACTGGCCTAAATAATTGCCAATACTATTTTGATTTTCGGGGGTTCCATCTTTATAAGTATAGTATAATGGGCCCCAAAACCCCAGTCTAACTGTTAAGGCGCGTATATTAACGCAAGCAGGCCTGGTGGGGGTCGTTGTCGAAATAGAAGATCTTGGCATCGCTTCGCCGAGCTCTTCCCGCACCCTGAATGTGGCTTTTCCTCGGCTGGGCGGAAAGGTTCAGGGCTTGCAGTAGGGTGGTAGGCTTGTGGGTGTCATTGGGCCCTTGAAGGGTCTTCGCGTTTAGGGTAGGGTTCTAAGCCCGATACCCGAAACTCTAAGAAGTTGGGTGGTTTGGAGCCAAGTTCATGACTCATGATACTTCATCCTCCGTGGCTCTGCATTACCCAAGGCCGAAATACCTGAATTCCTGCAACAAAGTTGAGGCTCAGCGGTGCAGGGTTCGGGTTTTAGCTTGTTGCTTTTAGGGTTCAGATGCTTTGGGACTGCAGTCATTCATTGAATGCTTGAGTTGATAAGCGGCAAGAACCTTTACAGCTCCCCACTGAAAACCACCCTCCTTCAATAACCAGGCCCAAAACCAGTTCAAAGTGTGTATGATAGACCACATTATATAAGGCTCAACATTTTTAAAGTGCTCCCACCGGCCATCCAAGTCACCCTAAACCCTAAACCCTAAACCCTAAACCCTAAACCCTAAACCCTAAACCCTAAACTCCAGTTTCAGCGCTCCGGGGGTTCAAGGCTCCCAGCCGCCCTAGGGGGGATGTAATGTTGAGGGTTACGGGGGACTGTGGCCGCCGTTTTTGAAGAGAAGAGCGAGACTGCTCGGCCCGTAACTACCCCTTTTTTGGGTGCCTAAACCCTAAACCCTAAACCCTAAATCCTAAACCCTAAACCCTAAACCCTAAACCCTAAACCCTAAACCTTAAACCCTAAACCCTAAACCGTTTTAGGATTTCGGGTTGTGGAGCGAACCAAAACTGTCGGATCGCGAGAACCCAACAAGCCTAACTAGCCCTGTGCAGCAATCCGTCTGCAGATATGGCGTCCTGGAGTCCTGGAGTTCAAGAAAATAGGGCACACACAAAGCCCTGTGCGATAAAACCCTGATCTTAAAACTTTAGACCTCTCACTTGTCAGACAACCCGATACCCAAGCATAGTAGAAACTTCAAAACCCCTTGGCTCGTGAACACTTGATAGCAAAAGTACGTTTCTGAGAGCTTGTGTTGCAAACCCAAGCCAAATCCTTTCCCCCTCCCTCTTCATCCTTCATGAATTCCTATAAATCCTAGATGCCCAACCCTGAAAAGCCATGCACCATATTCTTGATCTGAACCGTCCGCACAGGCGAGGCTCGTCGTGGAAAAACCTGGGACAGGCACTTGAAGGGCTACCTGAACAAGCTAAGGGTACGTGTGGTCAGAAATACTTCATTTGAGATGTTTCGACATCCTTGCATTATACTCCCGCCTCCTCGCAATGGCCCTTTCTCCTCCAAGGAAGCCGCAGAAACTATAACATGCTGGCACATCTCAATAGCTTCTATTCGTACCCGCTTTGCTTCGGCAAAAGTGCGTCGAATGAACAATTCCGAAGCAAGTCGTTACGATGATGGCTGCAAGCCCTGGGACTCGCAATCTCGTGAAGCACTTCTTGCACACCACAAGGACACTGAAGTATCAGCTTGAAGACTTCCCTGAGGGCCCATGTACCCAAATAGTATATACATTGGCCCTAAAGTACCTATATAGGGTCTACTTTAAGGCCAAAGTACATCTATTTGGGTACATGGACCCTTAGGGATTCTTACAGATGCAAGGGCCAGAGCAAGTACAACAAGGACGCTAGGAAGTTTCTGCGCCCGAACTATGGACCGGCTTGTCCAATTTCAAGCGCTATGCATACTGGCTCAGATACTACTGTAACGACCGAAATGCCTCTCAACCCTAAACCCTAAACCCCAAATGCAGACTTGGACCATGCTCATTCTGAACAGTGAGTGCCTCGGACCAACCAATACCCCCTGAATTTACCTGTAGTCTCCATGTTAGTTCCTTCTTGGTTAACCAACTGTATATTTAAAGCCTGCTATAAGTAACCCCATAAACTAAAAACTAAAATGGAGACTATAGGTGTAGGTTTCTAACTACCCAGTTATACCTACAACGAACCGAGCGAAAAGTGTACACAACTCCTTGGCCAAAACCCTCACCTCAAAAACCCTCCACCCCCACGACTCCTCTGCAAACTCCAAACCTTGAACCCCAAAGGAAACCCCAACCCATAAACCCTAAGCCCCAACCTCGAAATTCAAAACCCTTGGCCCAAAAACCTCACCTTTGTCTGCAAGCTCTCTTAGAGGAACCTACAACAAATAGATTTAGGCTTGTTAACCCTAAACCCTAAACCCCAAATCCTAAACCTGAGTTGAGTAGTTCAATCAAGGCAAACACCAACCCCTCAACCCAAAACCCGAAACCCTGAATCCCCAAAGCCCAAGCCCCGAGCCGTAAAGCCCAACTCGTGAACCCGAAACTTAAGATGCCCGTTCTGGCTACAGGCTAGGTTAGGGAAATGGATGTTGGGAGGAGAGAGACGGATGGAGTGTAAAACGAACGTGGCCACGGTGTTCACTTGTCTGCAGGTCGGTCGTTGCAAACTGTGGGTCGCATGAACGGCCCTGCAACGCCAGGCAATTACTCCCGCGTTGAGTAGGCATACATCGTCCAAAAACCCAAAAAACAGCTCATTTTTGCCTGGGAAGGTGCGAAAGCCACGTCCGATTGGGCATCCCGTTTCCGGGATGCTATGAAAGCCACATCCATTTTACATTCATGTTTCCCAAGGGGCCGGAAATCAACATCCATTCCGGAACATCCATTTTGCACCCTTTTCCCTTAGAAAATGGATGTAAAATGGATGTTGGGCGGGGGTCGGAAAATGGAGGAACATCCATTTTACATCCGTTTTGCCTGGGAAAATGGATGTGAAATGGATGTTGGGTGAGGGTCGGGAAATGGACGTCAATTGCACGTCCACTTTACATCCATGTTCGGACAGCCCAAAAATGGCTGTCCAATCCTGCGTCCATTTGGCAGCCTCCCCATAAAAGGGGAAAGGGAGGAGGAGGGACACTCTGGTCATCCCATTCATCGTCGCTACCCGCTAGCAGCTATCATGTCCGTTGCCCAATGCCTCCTGAACAAATGCACATTTGATTTCTGATACCCTACTGAAATGGACGTTGGCTTCAGACCTCCATTTTGCAGCCATTCTGCGATTTTTCGCGGATGCTGTTGTGTGGCTGAGTGGGTCTTCTAACCCAAAACCCAAGCTCTCAACACCCTAGGCCCTAAACCTTGAACCCAACATCCAAAACCCGAAACCCCAAAGCCTAAACTCCAAGACCGGCGTGCCAAGGCCAAGGCGGTTGAAGCGGATCACGAAGGCGCAATCCGACACGTCAACTCCCTCCTGGTCTCAAGCGAATAGAGTTTAGGGCCTAAGGGTTTAGGTTTCGAAGGTTTAAGGGGTTGAATTCGTGCTTTATTTAGAGCAAGGAGCAAGGCTCAGGACTTGTTGAACAGGATCTAGGCCTTCTGGCTCTTTTGATCAGGGCAGGGTTTAGGGGTTAGGCTTGGGGTCTAAGGATCTGGAAACTACGTGGGCGTAAATATCTAAGAACTTTTACACAGGTCTGAAGGATCTGGGAATCCTTGTGTGTCTGGTGCAGGATTGTCACAAACCCTTATTCCCCAAACAGCGTGGTCCACACACCATGGCAGTTCTACCGTTCAGGGTGTGTGCGTTGGTTGGCTGGTCCCTTGTCTTCTGGAATTCAAAAATGGCTTGGAGTACACCGTACATTGAGAAAGCTCCACATGAGTACAGCTACAACCTTAACGCTAAGTTATGCTAAGTTCTACACGCCCGAAACTCGTGAATGATATGGTTCTGAGTTCAAGAGACACCCTGACCTAACCTTGTAACGGTCCCAAAGGGTCCTAGGTACTGTTATGGGGGGTACTTTCCCAAATCATAATGACAATTCCTAATATATAGAAACCCTACATTCTACCATATAGGTACTTTGGACCCTTTGCGGGTAAGCTCACCTAAACGCATGAAAATTAGGGTGGCGCTGGGGAGTTGGTGGTAAGCTCGGGTTTAAGGATTAGGAAACTGCTGCTAATTCCACTAGTGCAAAAAAACGGACACGACCAAAGAGATAGCCAACCTCACCTTGGGGCAGGGGTTTAAGGTTTATAGGGTTTTTTTTACAGTGCAATGGGGGTTTAGGGTTTAGGGTTTAAGGTTTATAGGGTTTACGGCGCAAAACAGACCGGTGTAGATCCCGAAGAACCCAACGACTCCTCCAAAGCACTGGTGCAGATCAGCACGTTGAGTTCTCCTTTGCGGAACCTCGCAGGAGTTAGCAATGCGTTGAACCAGACAGTTGGATATGAAGACTAACAAAGCAACAACTCGAAATGAAGGTGCTGTGACGGATGGGGTTTTATCGATTGGTGGGCGTCGCCCTTGATGTGCCCTGCGTGGGGTTCTCACACTATGCCTTGCGTTCAAGGCACCCGAAGTTCGGAATCTGAAAGGAGGACGCGCTCTGTAAGAATGGCAGTACTGCAAAGATTAAGCTGTATACTCGCACACATTAAAGTTGACACCAGCACTCACTGTAGCTTCCGTAATCCCTGTAATATGTCTTCTGCGCCAACTTCAAAAGAAATGCTTCATAATCCGCCGGGGTTAGATCGCAGAACAGAAGGAAGTACTAATTACTACTGAACAATTGCCGCCCCCTTGCCACTTGCTCTGCAGCCCGAAAAGCCATAAAACCCGAAGTCCCGGATCCCTGAACCTTCAAAATGATTCACCCCTAAGAAGCCAGAATGCCGAACATCAAAATGTGGCAACTACTCACAAAAAAACAAATCCGAAAACCTGCCCGAATCGTCGAAAAAACAGGAGCAATAATGGACATAACAATTATCTCCATAATCATGAACACAACCATTGTCCTTGATTGTCATAGTCATAATCACAACCATGGTCGTAATTAGCATCATGCTCAAGCCCCAAAACCATAAAACCTACACCTAAACCTAAAACCTTACCCGGCTCTTCGCCCTCACACAACAGATATGCGCACACAGAAGCTGCATGTATATAACTATATAACTTACAGGTACTATGTGAACAATCTTGCACGCCCATTGTACCAAAAAACATAGTGTGTTAACATGAAAATTATTCCTAAGAGTCTAAGAGAGTCTAAGAGCATCTGGCTTGGCAAGGCGAATAACTTTTGGAAATACTTAGAGGTGATTTTAATGCCTGAAGAAGGTTAAAGGTGGCACTGTCCCCGTCTACTATACTAAGGCATTAACGCGAAAGGGAGCTCCGATCGCCTCTCCATCTCTTCGTCTCGCTTAGCATCGGCCATCGATTGCGTGCCCGAGACCGCTCCGGCCCTCACAACCTTCGACTGCTTGGGGATCCTCGTTCCGTCAGTTAAAGGAAACTATAGGTGGGGAGTTTAGGGTATATAGGGCTTCTATATGGCTTCTATAAGGTATATAGAAGTTCTATAAGGCTCCTGTAACGGTACCTACCCACCTGAAAAATGTCCCGGAGGCAGAACCTAAATCGCAGACTCTAAACCCCTGAGCCCTTAAGCCTGAACCGTTAAATCCAAGATACTAAACACTAAACACTAGGCTTTGAAACGCTGGACCCTTAGACACTTAAGCTTTGGAGAACCTTCGATTATGAAGATTGAGAAGTTTATGGTTGCTGGTTTATTTTTGAGGGCTAGGGCTTTCATTTCGGGGCGCTTTAGGGTTAAGGCACTTTAAGCCATAAACAAGACTCAAGGGGCTGCATGGTTCTTCCCGAAATGCTCCGTCAACCTCGGTGCTCGGAATTTCTGGCTGTGGAAATGGAGATGCATGGGGTTGTTAGACAAAGGGGGAACTGTATGCTGGTCTGTACTGCAAGCTGCACCTATTAACATCTTCTTCGCGTCTGTACCTGGCGTGCTTGAATTAGCCCTAAACCCTAAACCCTGAATCAAAAACCGGTTGAAGAATCACACAGTTCAAGGCCAAACTCGAACCCACTAACCCTCAACCCAGGTGGGGAGCATTTTTCTTTCAGTTGTGCTTCGTTGCAACTCGGATATAGTATAGATGCCCTAATCATCAGAATAGAGTTTCAATTTAGTGTATATGTTGAATTATTGAACTATACAACCCTCAGCCGTAAACCCCAAATGTATACTTAAAATTGGAACCGCAAGGAATGCCATGAATAACTATCTGGGCCTCTATGTTCGTTCACAGGATAGTTGAATCACAAAGAAAACCCCATGGTTTGCCGGCCTGATTCCGTACAGTGCTTTCTTGTCCAGTTTCTTAGGGGAACCGAAGGCTAGCCTTTTGGTTTATATCAGGCGTTGTAGTATGCAAAAAAAGTATAAAAGGATGTTAAAGCTTACCTACTCTACGATTAAGAGTGTCAAATAGAAGGTCTATGTATGTCTGGATGCTCTGACACTCTTAAAGCAGCTAGAGCTTACCCAAAGGCTCCATGTACCTCTATAGCAGTTACTTAAGCCTTAGAGAGGTCCCTATATGGGTACTTTAGGGCTTAAGTATCTACTATAAAGGTACATGGAGCCTTTGGGTTAAGCAAACCATAGCGTTCAACAACCCCCTGAATGATGCCAAGACTCAAGTGAGCTAGCGGCATGGTGAGCGCCACTTGCGTGACAAACACGATGCCCCGAAAATCGCCACGACCGTCCTTCCAAACTTATCCCAAAGTACCACATAAGCACTGGCATTAAAGCACAGGGCTACTGGGTTCTGACCCTGCGTAAGTCGAGAATCCGCTTCGGGAATCCTAGGGGTTTCTACTGCGAAGACAGTCCCTAAGCCTTGCAGGCCCTAAAGGCGTCGTGTCCCGGGCGTAGGGTCTGGAGTTGTGCCAGAGCCCGTTGCCTTGAACCCAAAACCCGAAACCCAAAACCCCAACTCGAAGGGTCCTGGCCCTGGAAAAGGGTCTCCAACAGCTGCAAAAGCGCAGCAGCCTTCCCTGAAATCAGCGGGGTCCTTGGCTTGCAAGATTGTCTCCCCTCTTTCATGGCAAGCAAAAAAACACAAACTGTTGGGGAGATTCCTGGATAAGAACAGGTTTAGGGTTTGGGGTTTAGGGTTTGGGGTTTAGGGCTTAACGAGTCGCGAACCATTTTCAAAACCCTGCAACCCTTTTTCCCCAATGGAAACCCCTGCAAAACCCGACTAAAGCCCCATTATTCCAACTCAACCCCTACAAAACTCCCGAATCCACCACCAGAACACAACCCCTCTTCTTTGCCCTTCTTTTGATGAGCTGAGGCCCTTAGATTTATTAAAAAGGAGCCCTTAAACTATGGGCTTCTCCAATAATGTCCCCTTCAAAGGGAACGCTAGGTTTTATAACAGAGGGTCCCTCAAAGGAGCCCTACACCCTAAACCCTAATATAGGGCCTTGATAATCAGAACAGGGTTTTGGGGTATGTTATACCATCATAATTATACTAAGGAACCCCCAAAGAC
>CAJNDV010034037.1:18358-31914 GCA_905221635.1 Symbiodinium sp. CCMP2456
CTGCTGCTACTTCTACTACTACGACGACTGCTACTACGACGACCACTACCAGGCTTCAAAGCTATGGGGAGCGTTGGTCGGCTGCGGCCTGAACCCAAAAAGCTGCTCGGGAACCCACAACCCTGCAGTGCAAGAACGCCTCATTTGTATCTCGCTGACTGTCCTAATCTTCTAATGAGTCCTGTGCTGCTTGTGGTTCTAACATACAGTATGCCTGTTCGTGTTAGCTCTAGTGAGTACATAGGCACAGCTTATACAGCCAGCCATCCTAGCCTTGGTGAAGCAGACATGAACGAACCCCCCCCCCGTTTTTCGTGGCTTGAGAAGGTGCTGAAGTACCTGCTGCAGGAGGCCTATGCCGAGTATGGGTCTCTCCTGGAGGTCCCCCTCTTTGGCGCAAGGGATTGTTGAAATGGTGCAGTCTACTAGGAATCCGGGTTTATGGATTTAGGGGTACCGGGTTTGGGTGCCTGGGTGTCTGGGTTTGGGGGTTTTAGGTCCAGGGGCTGACTTGGCGAAAAGAAGTAGGCAGCGGCTTCAGCATGTGAGGACGCTGCTTCTTTCGGAGACTTGGAGAAACCCATCCACGATCTTCTGGATAAGCCCGCTGTCGGGGACGCCACACCGCTCTTCATCGCCTCTCAGAATGGCCACCGCGATGTTGTGAAGCTATTGTTGGAGATGAAGGCCAGGTACAGCTGCACAGAGGACTGCTCAAGTCCGCTGCTGGTGGCCGCACAGAACGGCCACCTGGGAGTGGTTGACGTCCTTTGGGAGACGCTGAAGGAGGAGGTGGGCCTGAACTTAGCAAAGCGGGGTGGAGCCACACCGCTTTACATTGCCTGCCAGAATGGACATTTCGATGTGGTCGCGAAGTTGGTGGATCTAAAAGCGAAGGTGAACCAGAGCCTCCAGAGTCAAGAGACGCCGCTCTTCATTGCCTGCCAGGGGGGTTTCTTACCCGTGGTCCGTCTCTAGCTTCCCAGTAGTACCCTTTTGCCCTTTTTCTTTTTGGTCTCCCTTATTAAAACCAAGGGGCTACTAACTCTAAACCCTAAACCCTAAACCCTAAACCCTAAACCCTATAAGGGGCCACTGGGGAACCCAGGTCTCTTGGTCGAGCATCAGGCAGACGTAGACCAGGCCAAGCAGGACGGCGCCTCCCCGCTTTACATCGCCTGCCAGAACGGCCACGTGGAGGTCGTCCGATACTGGGCTCTTGTTACAAGTGAATTGAGGGACTTAATTTAAGCTACGATCATGATTTATAATTTTCTATAGATCCCTATTATGGTAGCTTCAGCGAACTAAGCAAAAAACCCTAAGCCCTAAACCCTAAAATTCCCGAGCAAAAGCCCAGGATACTTGCTTGGCGAGTCGCCTCGCAAGCCGGACAGAGACCAAGCCAACAGCAACCAGGTCGCTCGGCGCTCGAAATCGCCTTTGGGATCCTTCGCTTCTTTCGGTTTAGGGTTTAGGGTTTAAGGTTTAGGGCGGTTTAGGGTTTAGGGTGGCACCCTGTGTGTTGTGGAAAGCCCTGAAGTCGGGTATCAGCCTCCATTGCTAGCCCGACTGGTTGAGTTATCGCCTCAGCGTTGAGGGGAAGAAGAAGATGGTTCGTGAGGGTGAAGAAACTCAGCGTTCCCTGTCACTTTGAGCTCCCTTACATCTTTCCATGTTGCCTGAGGCGACCCACTACTCCGTGGTTCTTTGCAGGGAATGCGTCGGATGGATTATAGGGATAGGGATTACTATCAGGAACCTCAAGCGACTATCACAGGGATCCATGTCATCATTCCCTGCTAAAAACCAGCAAGATTGCCCCTCACGCAGCGGTTCCCAAACCCCAAACACCTGTAAACACATTCCTAATCTCTTTGAACGCCGACCGGGCTTTTCGTTTTCGTAAGGGGCTTTAGAAGCATGCTCATAAGGTTAACAAAGGCATTCTGAGGGTCGAAAGTTACATAGGGTTTTCACAAAAGTCCTTCTTCGTAGCTGCTTGGTATAACAAGGTCAAAAGATGATAACCCTAAACCCTAAACCCTAAACTAAACCCTAGGCCTTCACACAAAAACGCGAAAGCCCCAAAACAAATCCAGCCTAAACCCAACATCCCACAATAAACCATCCGAGAAAGCCACCACAAAGAAATATCCCTAAACCACAAAGCAAAAAAAAACCTAGAAAACTGCAAGAACCGCAGAAGTCACCGAGGCCACGCCCCTCTTCATCGCCTCTCAGAAAGGCCACGACGTCATCGTCGAGCTCCTCTTGAGCGGCCCAGGTTTCCTCCAACAATTCAGGGCCTTGAGTAGGTAGTATTATTAGGGGTGCCCCTTAAAGGGTACCCCTTCTGAACCCTACTTTTGGCTCTCTTAACATGGGACCTTATTGAGAGGGTCTATATCCCCAAAAGTCCCCCTAATCCTATCTCCCATTGAGGGCCTTTTAAAGGATGCTACCGGGAATCCTAAGGGGGTTCTTTGAGCCAAAACCCTACTATGGGGGTTTTATGATAGGGTCCCCTAAACCCTAAACCTAAACCCCAACCCTACTATGGGGTGTTTTATGATAGGGTCCCCTTTAAGGGGCCTTCAGGATGTAGCGTTTCGTCAAAGGCTACTCAAGCCATTGTTTCTGGCTCGGGGTCAGAGCTTTAGGGAGTTTTAAGGTGGGTTTAGGGGTTTTGGGGTTTAGGGGTTTAGGGGTTAGGGGTTTAGGAGTTAGGGGTTTAGGGGTTTAGGGTTTAGGGGATTAGGGGTTTAGGGGTTTAGGGGTCAGAACTTTAAGAGTTTTAAGGTGCTGGCTCGCGGGTTTTGCTTGGGGATGGTGCCATTCGGTTCTCGCAATTAAATGGGTAGTTCTCTAAATTAGGTTCCCTTTTGGGGTCCTTTTTATAAGGGTGCCGTACTATATTGGGGACCTAAAAAGGGACCCTAATTTAGAAAGCTACCCAAACGTCTCGCTTCTTCCCCCCCCCCCCGGTGCGGCGTGTCCCCGTGACACATCGTCAAGTGTCGACCCAGATTGCATCAGAGCTCTGGCAATGTGGAATCCAGTACTTGTCTCCTAGCCTATTTATGAAGCCTACTTGGAGGCCCAGGAGACTTAGTAAGTCGGTTATAAGTAGGGTTATAATTGGGGTAACTCCGTAACTCCAGTTAGGGTACTTATAACTCCACTTATAACCTACTTACTAAGTCCCCTGGGCCTCCAAGTAGCAACGGACCCAGCCGCAATTGCTCACTGCTGCCCACAGAACCCAGCGCAGCAGTCGAAACGATCCGAAGGGCAGTTTGTAGTGCCTCATTGGCTTAGACGGTTTAGGGTTTAGGGTTTAGCTGTTGCATCAGCCAGGCGGCACAGGGGATGATCCGAGGTTGATAGGCTTCATGAATAGGCGAGGATAGAATTATTGGATCCCAAATTGCCAGAGCTCTGATGCAATTTGGGCCGACATTTCACGAGTTGCCACGGGGACGCACCTGTAGGGAAAGAAGCGAGACGGTTATTGTGAGGACCGAGTGCATCCAACAATGCTTAAAGCACTGACCCCGAGCCAAAAATGGCTTGGGTAGCCTGTGATTTCGGGCATTTAAAGTTTGGGGTTTAGAGGTAAATATGCAGGGTTTAGGATACAGGGAGTAGAGTTTTCTGCTTACGGTTTGAACGAGTTCGGGCTTAGAAAGATAGACGGTTGGGCGTGTAGAATGTAAAGTATCGAACTTCAAGCTTAAGCTTTTAGATTTAATGGCATGCTGGCATTTCATTCCGATATCCCTTAGCGAAAGGCTCCTCATAGCATCCATGTTATGGAAAAGTACATCGCAAGGCACCTCGAAGGGAAGCATAGCTGTTAACTAATGAGGGATGCTGGATTCTAAGGTGCAGGTCACGAGGGTTTCCGGGAGGCTCTCAAAGCTCTAGGTTTAGGGTTCAGGGTTTCGGGGTTTAGGGTATTGGGAGTTAGGTTTTAGGGTTTTGGGTTTAGTGTTTAGGGTCTTTCGGTAGACGTTGAGGTCCCGCAGACGCAAACAAGCCGCTGAAGAGCGGCGCGACGCCCCTCTACATCGCATCATTGAAAGGCCGGAAGTTGCGCGGGGGCTTTGCGGTTCGTAAAGGTCTCAGGGCCACCTGCTACGAGTAGGAGTACTGCAGCTGCTAGTTTTTTTCCGAGGTTGAACGCGACGACGGCACACGAAGTCCTGCCACTTTAAACTATAGTCACGATTGCTGCGTTGTGTTGCTGCTGCCGCATCGGCGTTTCCCCCGATTGATGCCGCTAGCGTACAACTGTTGATGACAAGATATGACAAGTCAACACAGTCGTGCTTGTGCTGGAAGGCCATGCCGGCGTCGTTCGCCGCCTCCACAGCAGCAGTGCTTGCTTAAATTCAACTCCCAAGCACGGAGCCACCGCAGTTTCTGCGGCCGTCCAGAACGACCATACGGAGGCAGCCACAATATGGGAGTTTCAGAAAATAGGGGACCCTAATATAGCATCTTAAATAGTAGGACCATTAGAAGAAGGACCCTCAAAACAAGGTACCCCTGATTTCTGGAAACTCCCATATTCCTAACTGGGCTTGACCAAACCCTACACAGCAAGTTCCTGAACCCCCGTGCGAAAGCGTTACAGTCCACTCGCCAGTGTCAACTGTGGGTTTCCGAAAATAGGGGGGTACCTTATTTTGGGGTCCTTATAATAGGGATCCTACTATTTGGGGTGCTATATTCGGGTCCCCCTATTTGTGGGAACCCCCAACTAGCTCAAAAGCCAGGTGCTTCCACAAAATCTTCGGGGAGGTTCTCAGAGTAAACACAGAGCCAGCAGAGAAGACAGGGGTTTCTTGGAATTAGGGGTGCCTTATTTTGGGGGGTCCTTATTTAATTATGGCCCTACTATTTAGGGTACTATAAACCCTAAACCCTAAACCTTAAACCCTATACCCTAAACCCTAAAATATTAGGGTGCCCTATTTTCTGAAGCTTCTGCGGGTCGAACGAGGATCCTGAGGAGAAGGTCCATAAGACGGCCCCTTTGTTATCTGAAGCTCCCGAGTTGGGAAGATTCGGTGGGCCGGTTTAGGGTTTAGGGGTTTAGGGGTTTAGGGTTTAGGGTTTAGGGGGTTTGGGTCTAGGGTTTAGGGGTTTAGGGGTTAGGGTTTAGGGGTTTAGGGGTTGGGGTTTAGGGGTTTAGGGTTTAGGGTTTAGGGTTCATCTGCTTAAAGGATCATGGGACTTAGTAAGTAAGGTTATAAGTCCCCTAATTGGGGTTATAAGTATCGTTACCCTAATTATAACCCTACTTACTAAGTTCCATGATCCTTTAAGTGGGGAAAGGAGGCATCTGGGGACAGTTGTTCTTTGCAGGGCTTGGGACTCTCCGGAGCTTTTTGGGGGTATTCCGGCTTGTTCCTTTCAAGTCTTCAAAGCGCCGGAGCTGCGGTAGAGACCCCGGGCAGCTGTCCTGCGGGACCTGCCATCGATCAAAACTGTCTGGTGCTTAGTAGGGAATGGGGGAATGGGTAATAGGGACTACAAGAAGGGACCCAAAGGGAATATCATGGGGATCCATTCCCCCATTCCCTACTAAGCACCAGACAGAAAAGGAAAGTTGACATCCAACAACGCGAACAGGGTGTAATGCCTCACTGGCGAAGCCTAAACACTGAACAGCCGACCACCAAATCCTGACAGCATGAGACCTGATTCCCCATTTCGAGTCAGACCCTCAACCCTCGACCGTAAGCCCCTAAACCCTGAACCTCTAAATCCTAAACCTCTCTTCACCGGTACGTGCTGTGAAGGTTCTGGAAATCCTCATCCAGATGAAGGCCGATGTGCGCAAAGCGAACAGCGAGCAAATGACTCCTTTGCGCCTTGGGCCTTATACAGCACTTGGAGGTTCATGGGTGGTCATATGTGGGGATGTAAGTCCCTTACTATGGTTCATGATTATGGCTACCGTACTTCAAAAGCCCACTTTATAACTATCCCACCTTTGTCAGGACATTTCGGGGAGGTACCTCGACACACTGCTGTAATTCTTGAGGCCGGTACATCAAACCCAGTGGTGTTGCTCAACTCTGCACTATAAACCTGCCTTCATGGCGCAACCGTTGTGTTCGCTCTTGGTGGCAGTGTCTCCAGACTGCAGACTCTTGTAGAACCCTTATGGAACCGTTGCAGGATCCTTCTAGAGCCTTCATAGAAACCGAATCGTTAACACCCTGAAAGAACTGCGACAGAACCTCTCTGGAACCCTCATAGGAAGGTTGATGGATCCCTAAACCCTAAACCCTAAACCCTAAACCCTAAACCCTAAATCCTAAACCCTAAACCCTACCCTAAACCCTAAACCCGAAGGTTGATGGATCCAACATGTTTCTGGCTGGGAGCCCTTGTGGTTTGGGGTGTCGGCGACATGCAGAGAGCTGCAAGTAGGCCCCACAGCTGTTAGGCTTTAGTGGTTTAAGGGTTTCGGGATCAGGGGCGTAGAGGTTTCGGGTACTACCAACAGCTACCAGTTCTTGTGGACCAGAAACTCACCGCAGCATCAACAGCAAGAGCAGTACAACTCGTAAATCCGTGCCTACTTTTGCGCATTCCTCCATGAAACTACTGTCTTTCAAAAATAGTCCGAATCAAAGTCATACTTCGTTGTCAGAGTCACGGAAATCGTAAGAGCTGATAGTCAACAGCAATGGGCTTAAATAGGAAGAGCAATTGGAACCGGGATAGGAACAAATAAGGTAAGACTAATCAGAGTAGGGACAGGAATTTTGAAGTAGCAATGACAAAAGTAATCGTGGTAGGAGAACTGCGAGTAACAGTGAAGGCGATAGCAATAGCAATCGTATTCGTAAACGGAGGCGTAAGCGCAAGCGATAGCATAGTCGTAGTCGCAATAGTAGCAATAGGAATACAAAGACGAATAGCTGTTCTTGTACGACGACGACTGCTACGACGACTACTACGATTATCAGTATTCGGTATTCACATGAAGGATCTTTCTGCTTAGAGTCTGTATATTAGGGTCCGTGTGATAAGGGTCTTCCTGTTCAGAGATCAGGGGCCCTTGTCTCCTTAAACCCTAAACCCTAAAACCGTTGAACAACTCCTCAGGCACTATGCCGCCCGAGAGGGCCAACTAGAGATGGCAAAGCTTCTCATTAAGGTGCGGACCCCCGGGCCTGGTTACATTGGCACCTGATTAAGAAAGGGTTTAGGGTTTAGGGTTAAGGTTCGTTATATGAACCCTAATGTTTTGGTGTTCTTGGACCTGGGTTTCTTAATCAGGTTTCTACACTAGATTGTGTTTTTGATAGAGGCTTGTTACGAGCAGGCTTTGGGGTTTGGAGCTTGGAGGTTCAGGGTTTAGGGTTTAGGGTTTAGGGTTTAGGGTTTAGGGTTTAGGGTTTAGGGTTCAACATGTTTAGTATTTTATTATTTTATTTTGGGGGCTCCTTATTTTAAAATTGTCGTATTTTGCACCCTCCCCCCAAAACCCTATTCTAATAATTAAGGCCCCTGCATTATTCGGATTGTGTTTGCCGGGTTCCGCCCGACTCTTCAAACTGTAAGAGACTCTGCATAAAGCAGCTCTTTCATCACCCCTGAGTTAACGCGAAGCTTATGCTTCTTCACGAGTCCTATATTCTATATACACTCACCAGATTCCAGAATACAGGCCCTGAATCCTTTCGTGATGACGGCAACTGTGCGTTACGCCACGGTGTACGGACTGTTCCGAAGTTGGGCATGTTGAGTTTGCAGTGTTTCTTGCAAGGGTTCACCAAAGCTCTTTTGGACCCCGCTGGTTTTGGGGATTAGCTTAAGGGTTTCAGGCTTTTGGGTGTGGGTGGTTTTGGGGTTTGTGGTGCCTGGGAATGACCGGCGAGGTCCCTTGAGGTCCCCGCTATTCAGGATCCTCTGCTATGTGGGGTCTATCGTGGGGTCCCTTATCGATTGTCAGATTATGTTCTTTGACGAAAGGCACGATCGTTGTTATCGACGGGGTCTATGTGAGTAGGACTATAATCAGGAAGCATGACTTGGCGGTTCATGGGCAATTAAAAGTAGGGTTAGAAGCCCCCCAACATGGTTCATAATTCCCCACTTCTAACTACCCATGAACCTCCACACCCTTAAACGGAGCCCTGTTATAGAACCCAAGGGACTTATGAGCCCCACATATAACTACCCATGAACCTCCACCAGGGCCTCTGCAGCTGGTGTGAAACGCTTTCTTCCGCAGCAAAGTTCCTAGCAGGCACCTCCCCGAAAAATCAAAGCAAGAGCCACAGTAGCCATAGGAGTGGTAGCAATCGTAGAAGAAAAAGTAGTAGTAGTAGTAGTAGTAGTAGTAGTGGTAGTACTGATGGTGGTGGTGGAAGCAGACGTAAAACAAGCTCCAAGTGCTGGTCCGCAACAAAATAACACACGAACAAGCAGGAGAAAACAACAAACATCTGGAAGCCAGAAAAGCAATAAAGCGCAACACAAAACTTACAGCATATTTTGCAACAGATTGACAAAGCTGAGCGCGACTGAAAGAAAATGAGCCAAAAAACAGAAGCCCACTCCCTTGAACCCTAAACCCCTGAACCCAGCACCCTAGACCTAAGCCCACCAAAGATGAGAGAGCGGTTTCCGACGGTTTTGGGCCGAGGCCGGGGCAGATCCCGCGGCCAAGCCACTCGCCGCAAGCGCAGAGCTTTGAGACTCTCCCAGTGGTATGGGGTTTGGGTTTAGGGTTTAGGGTTCAGGGTTTAGGGTTTAGGGTTAGGGTTTGGGGTTTAGGGTTTAGGGTTTAGGGGTTTTCTCTAAATTGGGGTCCCTTTTAGGGCTCCTTAAAGGGATCTATACGGGTTTCTGCAAGGGTACTATAAGGGTTTTTGCTGGGTAGTTCTCTAAATTAGGGTCCTTTTCAGGGCTGTTACTAGAAGGGTTTTCGCTTAGTTCTCCGAATTAGGGTCTCCTGCAGGGTTCCGTACTAGTCTTGGGGTTTTGGGATTTTGGCAGGGACCCTAATTTAGAGAACTACCCAGCTAGACCCACCTTTGGTTTCGGGTTTAGGGTTTAGGAACTAGATATAGAAATCATAACAAGGAGCCCTAAACATGTAGGTCTTTTCGGCTACAGGTAAACCGTATAGGGCCTTACGTTTAGGGTTTTTTGGGGATTTTGAGCTTTTCTGCGGCCGGTGTAGGGTTTGCCAATGTTGTGCGTCCTAATCTCAGGAGAATGCCGAAGCCCGAATGATTGCCGTTTAGGGTTTACGGCAAGTTTAGGGTTTAGGGTTTCCTAGAACTGTACTATTCCTGAAGGGTTCCGGCAGGCCCCTATTCTAAGGCCCATGTATGAATTTTGGAGCAGCTCCTGCCAAATCCTTCGCCCGAAGGTAGAGCTTAAAGCAGGAACAGCCAAGCGTTATATAAGGGTTTAGGGTTTAGTGTTTACGGATGCTATCCCTAAACATCTGAAATGCTACTTTAGGCTTCTAGGCTTGGTGTGAGGCTCGGGGTTCAAAGCTTCCCCCCAAACACTCCACAGTTCCGTTCACACCCTAAAGCCCCTAAACTGCCGAAAGCGCCGCTGACCATTTGCATGGGCGCTCGAGGCTCCGCCCCGGCCGAGCGTCCCGTCAGAACAGTGAGGGAGGGTAAAGCCTCCCGGTATACGGGACGGAAATGACTCGGCTACGCCTCACACAATATTTTGTGCTTTTTGGGCTGGCCTGGTCTGGGGCGCCAGGCTGGCAGATTCCAGGCACCTAGAAGCTCCTGGACCTGCTCCAACGGGTCTGTGTCCGCCCAGCCAGGGCTGGGCCCAGGCTGGCAGATTTCCTGGCCTGACCTCTGCCTGCTCAAACCAAAAACACGCATACGACAAGAAATTGACATGCCAAACCCCTGCCCTGCCTTCGAGCAACCTTGACTGGGTGCGAGAGGCGAAGAATTTGTTGGGAACCCTAGCTTCTCGTCGAGCGGCCAGCACAAGCCGCGAGGACCCACAACCCAACACTAATCCATCGTAGCTGTGGTTTGCTGTGAAACGCGCATTTTATGCAAAGCCGCGAAGGGAAGAAGAGAGCAAGAAAGCCCCCCTTGAAGGGGGTTTGGGGGGTGAACCCTAAACCCTAATTGGGAATAGTAGGGGTGGTTGGGGCGGGACTACATGCTAACGCAAGCGTGGGATTAGTGGGTGCGCCCCTATTCCTAAAGTAAAAAGGCGCACTCACCGCGTGCACACTGTCTACACACCCCGAACCCCAAACCCTAAACCCTAAAGCCCCTAAACCCAAACCCTAAAACAGCAACATCAGCTCAGGTGCAGGGGCAAAGTCCCATTAGCTCTTGCTGCAGAGGCCGCCGACAAGACGACTCCTGCTCCTCTGCCGAGTTTTCGACCTTGGTTTTTGCATTGAACTGTGGGTAGTTTTCTAAACCAGGGTCCTTATAAAAAGGACCCTCTAAAAGGGACCCTAATTTTGCAAACTATTCATATGTTGTCTTATCGTATGTATTTGTTCTGAGTATGCTTTTGAACCAGCGTGGAGCTTGAAATGGTCCTTCTAAAGATCCGTTTCAGCATCAAAGCAGGATTGAGGTAGCGGTTTGGGGTATGGGGCATAAGCGGCCTTGTTGCTGATCGCGCAGCAGGAATGCTTTGTTTCAGAAAGTTGTCTCGAAAAGGTCAAGTGTGGGCATAATATTGGGCCTGAGAAATTCGGAATGACATCCGCTTATCGTCCCCCTATGGTCAAAAGCCCCCGCATCAAACCCCTGCACCCCTCCGACTGGATTTAGGCTTACCGCATCGATACCAAGAGCGGGGAACCCCCTTGCAAAGCTGCGGAAGCCCGGGGGAACTGAGCCAGAAACGCTCACCCAAACTACCTCAATCCTAAAGTTGTCGAACTGCTTATTTAAGCCTTGTCCCCGTGTGCTTCCCCACCCGCACCACTCGCCAAAGAGTTTCACGAGGAGTGCCACGACCCCAGAACCATCGTCCCCAAAGAGACGTGGGAGGCACTCCTGCAGGCAAGCCAAAAGAGTGAGGACTGGTTGAGTGGGATGCTGTCCTCAAGCTCACTGTAGGATCTTCAGGAAGCCTTGTCGAGGCTGTTCGATTGCAGTTTCTTCCATGCAGTCGAGGCTTGAAGATGTGGCGTGGTAGGGGAAATTGCTGTGGCAACTATCGTAAGAACGGAGCTTTTCTGCACCCTGGGCCGTGGCCTTCTCTGCGTATAGGTGGGTTTTTATTCCACGCGCCTTTAAGGACACGGTTTCCTACTTTTTTCCAGCAGAGTTCACCTATTGGGACTCATTCGGAACGGGAGCTTTTCTTTGGAGTGGAGCCTTGTCATCAGGTGCAGTGCAGTCTTCTGGTGAAAGGAAGTATACTTGGGAAGGCTTCCAGGCAGCCATAAACCCTCCAAAGCCTTCTAAACCCCTAACCGAAAACCCCTGGGCACTACTACAGGGGCCTGAATAATTACCTATACTATGTTGGGGGTTCCTTATGATAAATGCAGGTCCTGAGCCCAGATTGAACTCCCTGGCTGTCAGCCCCGATTCCAGGCTCGACCGGGAGTTCTCGTGGCGTTTCATGCTGTTGGGTTCAGGGGTTGGGTTGCCACATGCTTCGGAATTCGTGGCCCGTGAGCGTTTCGTTGCAAGCGATGTGCAGTGCTTCGCAAATTGGATCTGTCCATTCCAGTACGTCTTCAGCCAGGTTCAAGATGTGTGTGTGTGTGTGTGTCTTGTGCTATATGCTCTATACATATGAAAGATCTTGTGTACTCCAAATCATACATGTGAGGCTCAACATTGTGTTGTTCAACGTGACAATGTGGAAAGACCAAGAAGCATCGACGAATGGAAAGGATGAACAAATCCGCGGAGCAAGCCAGCTTATCAAGAACAGCAGCTGTGGGTTTCTCAACATCTGCTCCGACTGCACATGGAGGATCATGGGACTTAGTAAGTAAGGTTATAAGTAGCCTGATTGGGGCTATAATTATAATTACCTTATTTACAACCCTAGTTGCTAAGTCCCATGATCCTCCGAGTACGACATCTTCCTCCTCTGAACATTAGGTTCGCAAGAAGCTGGAGCACCCTAAACCCTAAACCCTAAACCCTAGTCCATAGCCCGCTGCCTCTCAATGGGCAGACTGCCTCAAGACGAACCCTTCAACAGACTCCCCAAAAGGGGAGCCATCATCAACCCTAAACCCTAAACCCTACAGACTCCCAAAAAGGGGAGCCATCCTCAACCCTAAACCCTAAACCCTACAAGCTCCCAAAAAGAGCCGCATGAGGGAGGTCCGGTAGTTGGCTTGGAATCCTCGATGCCTTAGAACTGTTGAGGCTTTCGAGCTTGGTGGCTTTTTAGGGTTCCCGTAATAGAGGGGCCTAAACAATTACCAATATTATTTGGGGGCTTCCTTGTGATAAGTGCAGTATAAGGGGCCCCAAAACCCTATTCTAATTATTAGGCCGCCCTAGATTCAACGCCTTCTTTTTTAGGGTAAACCCTAAACCCTAAACCCTAAACCCTAAGCCGTTTAAAGGTTCAGGATTTCGTTGTCAGAGTTTGGTGTTGTAGAAGGTCTTGAGGCGTCAGGGGTGTAGGCCAATGCTAGGGACCCGGATCGTGAACCTAGGGTTGAGGGTTGAGGGTTGAGGGTTTAGGGTTTAGGGTTTAGGGTTGAGGGTTTAGGGTTTAGGGTTTAGGGTTGAGGGTTTAGGGTTTAGGGTTTATGGCCTAGGGACTCCCAAAGAAGGTGCCCCGTAATTTGACATGGGGGCTTTTACCGATTCTCTGGAAAAAGCCCGAAAAGGCCTAAGACACTAAGACACTGCGAGTCAGGTCTCCCACTGGGACACCTGGGTGTTTTCATGGGGGCGCTGCAGCTTTAGTCAACCCCGTGATGGCGGATGCTGCTTAAAGGATCATGGGACTTAGTAAGTAAGGTTATACGTCCTCTAATTGGGGTTATAAGTATAGTTACCTTAGTTATAACCCTACTTACTAAGTCACATGATCCTGTAAGTGGCGCTTGTACAGGCTCCGGCGACAGCGCCAGATCATCCCGTCACCAAGTGTTGTCATGGGGCGAGGCTGTTGTGAAACGATGCCGCGCGCTCGTCGACGAACTTCGACGCACAGAGCCTTCGTCGAGTGACTCCAGCTGCAGATGGGGGTAAAATGCTTGCGCAGATTGCACCGAAGACCTACAAAAAAGATCATGGGACTTAGTAAGTAAGGTCAGAAGTCCCCTAATTGGGGTTATAAGTATAGTTACCCTAATTATAGCCCTACTTACTAAGTCCCATGATCCTTTAAGTACCTTCAGGCAAGAAGGCCCCAAACCCGAAACCCGAAGCCCTGCACCCGAAACCCGAAAAACCCTAGATGTGCAACCCGGAGACACGAGAGCAGCCCGGAGAAATACCGCCAAACTACCCCACAAGGGCTCCCAAAACAAAGCCCCAACCCCCCCCCCCCATCCTAAAGCCCGAAATCCAAAGCCCTAAACC
>CAJNDV010034038.1:11264-31895 GCA_905221635.1 Symbiodinium sp. CCMP2456
TTAGGGGTTGGGGCTTAGGGGTTTAGGGGTTTAGGGTTTAGGGGTTTAGGGTTTAGGGTTTAGGGGTTTAGGGGTTTAGGGTTTAGGGTGACTTTAAGGGAATTGTGGCTTCCGCAGTCAATACTTATAATATGGACGAAGCGAATCTTGATTTAGGATTCTGCAGTTTTCCTGGCATGCAATAAGGGGCCTTCATCATTGGAATAGGTTTTGGGGTACAGTAATATGGTAGCACAACTTTTTGGGACTGTGGGGGTCTACTGTTAGAAATTGTTCCGGTTTCTGTATTACAGGTAGCACTTGCCTTCCTGACCTCAGTCACGACAATGGTATTCCTTTCATTTATTCTGTGATCCGTAATCCTTCATGCATCCTCCCGCACCCTGAGTAAAACACCCTGAAGCTGAGTCTCCAGGACTCCGCTTCGGCAAGCCCTTCAAGGGTACTAAACTAGCCCCTTATGTGGAAACCTTTTCAGATCAGACAACATATGGTTCTTGTTCTTGAACTTTTCTTGCATGCATAGAAACAAATAGATGCAAGACTCTTGCAACATCCTAGCTTATAGTATGGAAAACATGAAAGCTTCAACACTCGGGCCCGTATTTCGACGCGTTCTGACACCTTAAGGGAGACACTTTTCCTGAACCCCCCGCGAGGATCCTTTAAAGGAGCCCTGCACTCCTGAGGCTCCAGCAGGTTGCTTGGTCTGCGGGTCGACGCGCAGAGATGCCACGCTTTGACTTGCCCCTGGAGTGCTTCGGGTATTGGGTCAGGGTTTGAGGTTCGGGTAGGACTTGTGGGGGGCGGGTTTAGAAGTGACTTTCGTTGCAGGGCTCTAGTTGAGGAGTTTCGGGTTTGAGGGTTGAGGATCGAGATGCTGCTTGATACTGAACGTTGCAACATGCTTAAAACACCACATCCGGCGTGCAGCCAACGTGCAAAGTGATGAGTACAACAGAAACCGGTGTATATGAGACCACAGTAAGCCTGTCGTGTGATAGCCATACCCCCGGACGAGGGATTGTGGCAATGATAGGTAGCGCACTACGGGGAATAGCGAAAGTAGAAAGTTGGCAGGGAACCGTTTGCAAAATTTATATTGATCGTGACCCAAAACTTCGGTTCAGCTGTGGAAAGGAACACCCTGTGGCAGGTCCAACTTACGATGACAATACCAGGCAGTAACGGCAAGCAGTGCTGACAGGTGTCCAGGTCCAGGATCCACAAGGCTTCATTGTAAAAAAGTATGTTATGTGATATGTGTATTTTGCTTTAGGTTAGATTTCACTAAACTAAGCTTGGTCATGCTAGATTTGGGTATATACTGCAGTATATTTGACGATCTTCTCTCTTAAAATTAGGAAAGACGGCCAGGGTCGTCTTGTCTGAAGACCAGCCCGAGCTAGAGATCTCCCAACTCGAGATCAGCCTGCCTCCAGGCACGCCTTTGCTTTGTCGCGAGGGACCGGCCTTAACCACCCCGAATATAGAGGATTTACGGTAGGGTTTGGGGGACGAGCCATGCCCAAAGCCCTCCCCCTTACGCCTCAAACCTCAACTACTAAACCCACGCCCAAAAGCCCTCAATTGCGATATTCCGTCAGTTGTTGTACTCGGTAGCCCACAACCCGCGAGGAGCTGAGGTGGGTCTTTTGGGTTGAATTGGGGGTCTCGGGGTTTAGGTCCAAACATGCTCAGACACACCAGAGTGGAACGTAGAGAAGAAACTAGAAAGAAACAAGCCTAGTCTGGAGACATTCATGAGCAGAACAAATACGAAGATCTTGTGCGAAGGGGAAGTTGCCCTCTGGGGTTCGCTGTCAGAAGTCTCAGTGTCCCAGCATCCGGCACAGTGTGCAGGCGTTGAAAGCGGCAGTCTATTTGAGCAATGCGAGCTCACATAAGCACTGCATATCTGAAGCATCTTCATATCTGTACATGTACCCATGTAGCTGCAGATGCATGTCTATGTGTCGACTGAGCTTCGCTTGGATGATGCATCTGCACAAGCCACCAGGTCAGGCATGCTTTCGCTGACAGGAAAGAGTTTGTGCAGATTCCACATCAGTCCCGAGTATAGCGGTCTTGTTGTCAGTTCTCTCTCCTTCCAAGGCATGACGAAAGGCACGCTCCTGCAATCCGCACAAGACGTGTCCAGTTGCAGGCCCGGATGTGGACAAGACCGCTGGCGGTGAAATTAAGCTCTGCCTGCTGCCAGGTCACCGTCAAGCTATCGTTGGTTTGAGTTTCAGAGCCGTCGTGGAGTCAGAATCCCTAGAGCTGCACCCCCCCTTGCAGTCAACAACGCAGGCACACCGAAACAGAGATGGTCACAGAGGTGCGGTCATACATGGGCAAGGCTGATGACCGAAACTGTGCCCTGAGTTCTTGTTAAGTACATGGTATGACGATGCCTGTGATGGTGTTCATCATCATGGAGATGACGGTGATAGTTGTGATGTTGATTACGTTATTGCTAGTGGTGGTTGCGATGATGATGGTGATGATGGAGAAGAAGAAGATCATGATGATGATGATGGTGATGATGATGAGTATGATTATGATGATGATGATGGCCAAGAAGACTATGATTAGTATGATGGCGGTGGTTATGGTAGTGACGGTGTTGGCGATGATGATCATGGTGGTGATGATGAAGGTGATTGTGACGATGATGATGATGATGGTGATCATCATCATCATCATGACAACAGTTTTCGATAATTCTGAGACCCAATATCAATATGTTTTACAACAGCAGCAGTTGTTTTCGATGTCGCGGTTTCATTGTTCGGCCTGCAGACTTTCAGAACTACAAGTTGTGACCCTGCCTGATGTTGTTGATGATGATGATGATCTAGCTTCCGGCTCGTTTTCACAGCAGCAGTGGGGCGAGTTCCTATATCTAAACGAAGGGCAGCATGCCCCTGAAGATCCGCACCGCGAAGCTTCTCGTAAGAGTCTTCTTGGTAGGAACGTCGACGTCTGACTTTTGATGCCAGGTCAACCAAGGCATGTGTGCCTTTTACGACAGCTTCGGCCCTTGGGGAGCTCCTGGGCAGAGTCGAGTCTCCAGTTCGAGCGGGTTAGTTTTTCGTGACTCTGGTCGAAGTCGGAGGGGTTGCAATGGCGGCAGTGCACTACAAGAAGCTGTCGCATTGCTTACTCTGCTCGCTGGCGTTTCCAGCTGAACCTATCATCCTTCAACAGCTTACAAAGACGCAGTTCTCATACTCCGACGTCACACTCGTCCCCACAGCCATCCCCAACTGAAGTAAAAGAAGAGATACTAAATAAGAACAGCTGGAATGATGATTATCGATTATCGGCATTCTGGGTATGTTCATATCCGAGGTTTGGAGCTCCGTGCTCCTCGATCGGCACGTGCCCATCTCCGCGCCGGGGCTCGTCGGCGTCTGGCTGCGTGGCCTACAAACCGGTGACTTGGACCCTGATGGAAACAGTCAGAGCATTGCCTTCCACGACAAATGGCAAGGTTCTTGTTAACATGAGAAATGGATAAAAGTAAGGTGAGACCGGGCACTTGTCCAAGATCACCGAGAGGATGTTGAACAATAGCATGTGCATAGAACTCTAAGTATTCTTGTTCCTCCAAGAACTCCAGTCACGATGGTCTTGGCAGACAACAGTTGTGCTGCCAGCAGCAGCGGTAGTATCACAGCAAACATCAATGCGGTGAAGATCATCACAATTGGCAGGGCTCGCCGGATGATTGATCACATGTTTACGCGCATGCATGTTCCTACACCTGGTCCTCACCGTTCCGTTACTTGCTGTCATCATCATCAAGAACAACAACATCGTCGTCATCACCATCGTTAGCTCTTCGTTGTAAGCGCAGCATCAACCCTGACGATGGTGACGTTACTGACGACAATGAAGAAGATGATGGTGATGTTGATGACGATGATGATGACGATGATGGCAACGGTGATGGTGAGGGTGACGATGATGTGTGCGTGTATGTGCGTGTGAATTTGGCTGTATGCAAACAAGTTATACGCACGAACGATACCGACAGCGGCATGAGTCGAGCTGATTGCTCGCAGCAGTTGCAATCAGATCGCCAGCTGCATGCTCATCCATACCGGAGCTCAGCAGCACCACCGCCACCGCCACGAGTGTGGTTTCCCAGTCTTCATCTTCATTAAAGGTTAGGATTAGGAAACCACAGTGATGTTATTTTCGTAGGGACTTGCTGTGAGATGCTACGATAGGTGTGAACCTAGAGCCCTAGAGATTGCCCGGGAGCTTGCGGCCGCGGGTTGAACTTGTTTCCAGAGGGC
This sequence comes from Symbiodinium sp. CCMP2456, assembly GCA_905221635.1. Lineage (NCBI taxonomy): Eukaryota > Dinophyceae > Suessiales > Symbiodiniaceae > Symbiodinium > Symbiodinium sp. CCMP2456. Next base: position 15,575 of record CAJNDV010034038.1, read on the forward strand.
CTTCTGATTTCTGAGAGCTTGGGTGCATGTCTTAGAACCCAGGTGTGCAATGTGACACTCCTGGGTTGCATTTTTAGAGTGACCCTGGGCAGAGAGGCGCCTGAGAATCGGAGTCGTGCAACATCGGAAAACTACACTACGTGTTCATGCATGCCCGGTTCATCACATCAACAGCCGAGCCGAGGCAAGTTCTGGGCCAGAGCCTTGGGAAAGAAGCATCCAAGCTCTCGGCGTCACCCCAAGTACGGAACGTTTTAGAGGTTAGGGTGTTGGGAGTGTGTGAAAATTTGGGATCTTTTTGAGGGGGCCTCTCTCGACCCCATTTCTGGTGCAGGGGTTGAGGTTGGGGATGCAGCTGTCGGCTTCGGGCTAGGACTCAATGCTTGAACTCATGGAAACCCAGTTGAACATAGGGACTTCAAGCATCCCGGCAGTGACGAACGCCTTCTCTGGCAGTGCGAAACCCGCACCTCAAGAAAAGCTTTCAATCCTAAACAATGAAGTGAAAGATACTCCCTAAGCCCTCAGTGCAAAAGCCAAAATCTGCATTAATTGAGGTCATGCTCGGTGCAGCAGGGCCAGAACGTCCAGAGGACAGACGATCACACAAAGTTGCAGAGTTTGGGCAATCGGCCGCTTGTAGGCCCGCGATTCCGGATTTCGGAGCTTAGTTAGGCGAGAGACGGCCACAGAGTAACAGACATGTGACATGGTCCCCGGACAGTACGATGATAGTGGGAGCTGGTGCTGCAGCGGCTTAAGAATGCAGAGCTGGGCCAGCTAGGCAAAAGGCTCGGTAGAGCTTGCCACGATGATGACCCCGGGTGGAACAAGTCCATTTGCAGCCTTTGCAGGGACTCTGACTCCGGGCTTTCCAGGGACTCCGACGGCCGGAGTCCCTTCAACACCGTGGCGATCTCCGTTTGCAATGGGACTGGCCACACCACGGCCCCGGCCGTTCACTCCAGCGGGTCCTCCTCCTCCAGGTCCTCCTCCTCCAGGCCTCGGACTTCTCGCGCCAGGTTTCACGCCGAGCCTCCTGGTACCGCCAAGGCCTGCAGGGCCACCGGCGCCTGTTCCTTCTTTCTCCAGCTCTGAGGAAGACTCCGATGTAGATGTATCGCTGTCGGAGGTCGTGGAAGATACGGTGAAAATGGCCTGCCCCGAGATGGGAGCCACTTCCTGGTACAAGCTGGAGATGCAGGTTGGGGATTTAGAAGCATATGCACCAGGACAGCCTGAGTATTCCGCCACCCATGGCCCAGAGGGCTCCTTTCGGATGCGGTTAAAAGTCTATCCGCAGGGCGTCGGCCCCCATGCCGGGTCGCTGGCGGCATTCCTCGAGCTCATCCCGCCTTCGCACTTGGCCGAGAGTGAGTGGTCTTGCCCTGATGTGCGATTTGACATTGCGGCCCAGCACAGTGGGTATCAGGGGCAGTGGTGGAAGCGTGAGACTGCAAGCCACACATTTACATCTGCCAAACCATGCCTGGGCTGGGACAACTTCGTGCAGGACCCGAGCGGATGGTTGAGCAACGGAGAGCTCATGCTCGAAGCTTCTGCCAGACTGCCCACAAGGAATGTGGGGTGGGACTTGTAAACCAGCACGTGGGTATACACAATAAATACATAGCCTCTAAACTCCAGAGTATGTCGGGTTTAAAAATTACAAGACAGGACGTGGGTATAGACACTGCTTAATACTCTATAGCGTTTGTATCAGCACTCGGTAGCTGCAGCACCTGCCCCCGGCCTTCGCCCAAAACTTGGCTAGGCGGGACTTCCATGAAGCTCCGAGCTGCAGCTACCCAGCCATGGACTTCACGCAAGACCCCGCCTTCATTACCTTCCGCGTGCGCGATGCCCCACCGATCTTCTTTGACAAGCGGGTTCTCATAGCACGCTCAGACTATTTCCGGGATATGCTCTCCGAACCGAGGTTCAAGGAAGCACAGACCAACGAAGTCGATCTGACTTCGGATCCTCACGCCGATGTCCGCTCGGTCAGTGCGATCCTGACGTTTTTCATGTCCGAGACGTTCCTGGCGCGAGGAGATGCGCTCCTGGCCTTTGCCGTGCGCCGCGCGGCTTTTAGACACGAAAGTGGGGGGCACCTAAGGAAAATTGCAGAGCCCTGGTAAACCTTATCTTTTCATCTTTCTCCTGCTTTAGCTCATCTTTGAGGCCGCCTTGCCGACCGCTACGGCCTCAAAGAGCTTCTGCTGAAGGCGGAGAGTGAGCTGGAAAGCCTGCTTTGCGCCGACAACGTGCTCGAGTTCTTGGGGCAGGTGACAGGTGCGCTTCTCAACTTTGCATAGAACCAGTTGGGGCAGACCTTGTCCTCGACCCTCTGCATCCCTGAATGAATGCACGCTGAAGGGTGTAGTGTGTGCTGCAAAGCCGCTTTCCAGTAGCTGGATCGTGGCGAACCCCATGCCAAAGTCTGTTTCAGAGGTTTCTCTGATCTCTTTTTCTAACGATGGGAGCCTTAGATGGCTGAACCGCCTGCAAGCCTCAGTGTTTTCCATGAAATCACCTGAAGCTGTAGGCACAGGCGGGCTGCTGGAGATGGCCTGCCTCGACATGATTAAGGCGAACAGCTGCGAGCTGTTGGACCAACAGCAGGCAAAGCTTCATGGGGCCAAGCACCTTGTAACAATCAGCTACAATTCCTTAAGTGCTCCTTAAGTGCTCCTTACATTCCTCAATCAGGGCGCTGTGGGGAGTAAAAAGTGTCTCTATCTATGTGTATATATATATATATAGAGGCTTCTGGTCCTGGTATCTTCCTTTCTCCGAGCCGCGCAGGAGAACCTGGACCGCATCGCCGAGGCCAACCCTGAACTCGTAAAACAGCTGTTCCGATTGCTCATCGAAGCGAAGTCTCACAAGAAGCGGAGGCTTGAATGACGAAAATCTGAATGACACAAGGCTGTCATGGGCTCTCGTCCGCGCGTCAGGAACCCGGAACCCCCGAAGATCCCCCAGCTCTTGACCCTGAAAGATTCGGTATGTTGGGAAGATGCCGGAGGTCTTCGGAAGAAAGCGCCGATGGGTTCTTATGCACATGGGTAGGTCGATCAATCGCATGTACTAGGATTTAGGGTTTAGGGTTTAGGAGTTTAGCGGTTGAGGCTTTAGGGTTTAGGGTTCATGAGACTTCTCCTCAGCATGGCATGTGGGGCCCCTCTACGCACTGGAGTCTTTCGGTGCGGACACTGTCAGCCCGAGCATACGAGGTTGAAGCAGTAGTAAGGTTCTCCCATTTTAGCCCCAGGGCTTTTATTGAAATCATATGAAATGCCCGAAGACGTTTTCTGGTGAATCTGTGGGCTTCGAATGCAAGGCTTCCTCATAGAAGATGTACCATGCGGAGACGTGAGTAGTAAGCAACGGCGTGCAGCATAGGCTAATGCACTGGAGATTTCTGGACAACGCCAAGTAGCGAAGCATCTCGCGGCATTTCTGCATACAGTCCTGGAGCCCGAAAGCAGTCTGCTTGTGCACAGGACCTGTTCGGCAACAACCGCATTCCCAAAGCCTCCTGCGATGACTGCGGCAACGTAGACCCGGACAGGCCCGTTTTGGAACGTCTGAGCTTTGAAGCTGGCAGGACTGAGGGATTCCTGGGCACCTGTTTTCTTTGGAAATCCCGCACATAAGAGCAAGAACTCTAATTCATAGTGAGCTCTTCATGGATGCCATCGCCCCTGGGCCGTTCAGACAGGCCATCGGATGCCTTCTCCGGCGCCGCAGATTTCTGGGAGCTTTGGACCCCCTCTGGGCCAGAGGCCCAAAAAGCGTGTGAGAAAACTCCGGACCGTAGAGTCGTGGAATTGGAGGGGTGGTTTTGAAGCTTGGAGGATCGGCTTCTGCAGAGAAATACGTCTGGGTTGCACCGGACAAGTCGCAAGTTGGAGTTGTCAGCTGGTCGAAAGGTCGCCCAATTCATGAGTTCAGTGAGAGGGAGGGAGGGCTGTTTTGGCTGGGCGAAGGCTCAGCGCAGCGTGACATGTGTTATCATGTGCCCATATCTGGCCCTGGAGCCGTCTGAGGCAAGGCCGGCCGCTGGTCATGGACTGCGCAGGCCGGGCCAAAAGGTACGGGAGAGCCTCTGAGAAGCGTTATGGAGTGTTCGCTCATCATGCTCAGTGGCCCATGGGATGCTCTTCGCCCTATGTAGATGCCCTCCGGATGCAAGAGCGCACGCTGAAGACAGACCTGTCCAGCAGGCGCGCCGTCGAGGGAGAGCTACTGCAGCTCAGAAGGACCAGGCCCCAAGCCCTCGCAAGCCGCATCGTGGGATTGACACCAATTCACGGAGCTTGACTTCCAAATTCACAAAGATCCAGCCACTTCGCGACTGAAAAACAAGCTCCAGTCTGGCCGTCGGGATCCTGGGCTCCGAGGCTCCAAATGTCTTGAAGCCCTTGGATACTGCGGCAGGAACTACCACCATAACTGCAACGTGGACGACGACAAGCGCCGCCCAGGTTGCAACAAGCACCTTGCCTCAAGGTGCCGTCGGTGCCGTTGCTCCAATGCTTGTTAGTCGCAAGAGACATCTGTTTGCGCTGGCAAAGCATTGCGGCTACACGGACACGCTGAGCCGCTAAGGTCCAGCAAACACCACGCCACCGCTCGGGCCAACAAGGCCGACGGTACGTCTCTAACTTCACATGTTCTGCATGTCTCAATCAGACTCACAAAGTTCAGGAAAGCTCGTCACCAGTCATTATGATTCAGCTTATTGTATACCTGTTCGGAAACCGGGGAGTGCAAGTACTGGCAAGGACTGCGCTGATTTTATTCCCGGCTGCAAAAGATCAACAGACCCAGCATGCCACCGACCCGAAGCCAAAGCTCTTCCTTCTGTCCGTGTTAGCTGTGTGTGGTTCCGGCCCTCGTTGCCTACAACCGGCTCACGAGGCAACATGTTAAGGTGGTCAAGAGTAGCGGTGTCGATTCCCGGTGCAAGGGCAACTCTGCTCTGCAGATGCTGTGCGAGGGAAGATGCCGAGGGAAGCTTGCCTCAAGGGAAGCTTGTGATGTGGACGTGCCGTAGCAGAGGGTGTATTTTGCATGCCACCGTATCTCTGAGCGCAGTTCCACGGCAACCTCTGCAACTTCCGCGACCACCACTCCCACTACTACCACCGCTGCCAGCACATCCGGTGCTGCAACTGGACCAGGCAGGTTCCAGGGATGTCAGGGATCGCGAAGTGCACAATGACGACATGCCGTCTGGATGTGAACCCGCCCAAGTGTTGGAGGTCCCTGTAAAGTGCGAAACCCGGTAGCTGTAGCGAAGCCACAGCAACTGCAAATGATTTTTCAGCGGACAGTTTGTGTCAAAGGCTTCTCGACCACGTCCACCACGAGCATTGCCTCTAGCGTCGAGGTGTCTTGGAAAGTGCCAGAGCACGGACATGGTGTCTTGAAATCTAGATTCGGCACAAGATCCAAAGCAGCAACCCTGAAGTGGACGAGCGACCTGCTGCATGGACATACTTGTAGGAAGGAAGGTTTGGACTTCGGCGGCCCTCGTGAACAGAGGCACCGACCACTCTCCCGAGCTGGATGTCCGAGATGCCCATGGGCTGCGGGCCCAAGGCACCGACAGGGACATGAAAGCGGCTCATGTATGGTGTGCTTGAGATCTTTGGAGCATGTGGTATAGGTCTCGTGTCTCAAGTCGCGAGGTGTGCCCCTTCCGCACCTCCATGGAGGCAGCTGGAAAGCGGATGGAAGCTGCAGTACGTCAGCTGGCCGCTTTCTGCTCAGGCTGTCGTGAAGCAGATGCACCACCGGATGGCAATCGAGCCGCTGTGCTTCAGAGGATGTGGGAGGGGATGATGCTCGCGAAGTTCGGGTCAATGCTGGCATTTTCCAGGCCTAATGATGCGCACAAGGGCACGGTCAGAACCAGGTGCTCATGCTTGATCTTGCTGAGGTTCACATGCGATGCTGATGTCGATTTCGTCCGCGGCATGCTCCCACATCATGAGGCTGACAGGGCTGCAAGTGGACAGGAGTTTGAGACGTCCGAACAGAAATTCCTCCATACTCTACTGACATGCGACTAACGAAACCACTCTCGGGTCCAGCACTTTGCAGTTGGAAGCTGCCAGGGAGCTGTGGCGATGTGCGCAGCTTTGGATGAGTCGCACGGCTGGCTCCAGGCCAATGTCCGGTCTGCTGGGCTGTTTCATGATTCTCTCCCTTGCATTCCCTTCCCCAGAAGTAGAAGTCCTCCGAGGTCCGAGGAGCAGTCGTTCGTTGACGCTTCTCTCCAGTGTGTCCCGTTAACCTGAAGACTTGTCCTGTCCCGTGACCTGCCCGACGACATCTCTCCTCCACCTCTTGTCCAGCACGCACCGCCAGAGATTCGAGGCAGTCCTAAAGCTCACGCATGATTTTCAGTCTCGCATACTTCAGGAAGTGCAGCAGATCCATGCAATTTACATGCGATGCATCAAGGTTCTTCAACAGCCGGTATTGCTGGAGGAAACCGTGGCATTTTTGGCTAGTTTTGTGTTCTGCAGTCAGTTGTCACTCCTGCTTCCAAGTCAGGTTCCGTCTTGACGCCAACGAGGGGTCTCAAACGACAAAAAGCTCTTTGCTCCTGCTTCGCTGTTTTGGAAAGGTCGGGCTTGTCCACTTCTGCTATCACGTCGCTTTGGAGCAGAGATGGGAGGTTCCTCAGCCCATGATGCATTTCGTATGTGGGGGGTTCCCGAAAATAGGGGACCCTAACATAGTACCCTAAATAGTAGGATCCTTCGTATAAGGACTCCAAAATAAGGTACCCCTCATTTTCGGAAACTCCCATGTAGGATGCTCGTGTTGTTAAGGCTCAACCAGCAGCTTAGGATCTGTGCGTTTTGGCCGGTATTTACTGTACCGTCGTGGCTTCTGACGCAAGACTAAGACTCCCGGTGTGGGGAGGCGACTTGGTCCAAAGTATCAATGACCTCAAGGAATGTTGGGACGGCTGTTCCAGATTCTCGCTACAATGTCTGACTTCGTGGCCAACTTACTTGTAGATGACTTTGCGCGCGTTTTCAGACTACTACGGATTGATCCCACCGAACCATGGGACAGCCAATACCCTAAAGCCGTCTAAGTTTTGCTCGTGTGCTAACCATCTCTTGCACAAGCCGAACTACGGTAACTATGTTGCACAAAGTGGTGTGCGAGTGTATCAAGGACACGGGCCCGAAGCAGCAGAAGAAGACACACCACCAGCAAACGCAGCTTTAGAAAGTTCTGGACCACAACCTGAGCCCTCCATCCCCCCCGACCCTGAGCCAGAAGCGTGAGACCATCAGGTTCAAGGAATGCAAGAGTGGCTGGATGCAAAGAACCTCACAGCTGGCAAGGCGCCAGGGTACCCCGAAAAGAAGAGCTCTCTTGACCCGTTTGGCCTTGAAAGAGGGCGCGTCGTACATGTTTCTCGTCAAGCGGGTCCCGAGCAGCTTGACAAGGCCTGCACCGAAGGCTTTGGATGCGGAGACCTCGCGTGTGTGTCCTCTCAGGCGTCCGGGTGCATCCGATGGGTTGCCTTCAGGTGCTTTGGAATATATGGGAGTTTCCGAAAATAGGGGGTACCTTATTGGGGGTCCCTATAATATGGATCCTACTATTTAGGGTACTATATTAGGGTCCCCTATTGTCGGAAACCCCCATATATTGTAGATAGGCTGGAGTCTGAAGGTTCTGAGTGCAAACTTTGTCTGCTCAGCCAAACAGCGCCAAGAATGGGAGTCAACATGTTTCCAGCCTAGTTGCCAGCAACGGTGGTTCCTCGTTGCTTAAACTCTTCAGCCAGTATAATGCTTCTGATCTCCCACATAAGTGACCTTGGGAGTTGAGTTGGCATGGCCACAAAGCTCTCATTGATCTGAATCCTGACAGGCATATTTGGCTGCAAACCGCCGCATGCAAGAGGCAGCCGACCTCTTGAGCAGTGGGAGCTGATGCATATTCTTAGGGGCTGAGTAGGTAACCTTTACCCTTTTGGGGCTTATATAATCCTACTATAATTTAAAGGGTTAACCTTTTGGGGGCTAGGGTACTCAGCCCCTAAGTATTAAAGATCCCTTCCAGCACCCTATCAGGATGCGTGCCGCTTAACACAATGCATCACGTGCCGAAGTAAAGCCGGACCCGACTTAAAGCAATACCCATAGGCCCCATAGTAGTTCCTGTTTGGGATTACCTTATACTTCTAGGATTCTAAATATGAACCCCAAAAAGGAACTACTATGGGGCCTATGGGTATTGATCAATAGACTCAGCCGTGTACGAGGCAACATCCACATATTCAATAGCACGTCCTTCCCCACGGCACACAACCACCTATTTGCCACAGCAATAGCTGATTTCCCCTTCCCATAGACTGCCTAAGGCCTTCCCCCTGGATGCAAAGGTGAACCGAAGGTCGGAATCTGATGCCTCGGGTAACCTGATAATCCGAAGAAAGCACACTAGACTAAACCCTGGCCCTAACCATAAACCCTGAGGCTACAGACCCTGTAACCTTAAAGCTGTTTCCCTGAATCTTTGATGTTGGCCTTTCGAAGTCGCAGCGAATCGCTAGCGCAGGCCATGACTATCAACTACAGCTGCCATACCGAGGAGGACTCACTAAAATCCGTGCCAACTTGACATGGGTTTGGGGATTCAGGTTTCGGTTACTGTAACGGTTTGCCTTGAATGCTTCTATCGTTTTCGGTTCGTGAGACTAGTGCTGATAGCGATTCGGGTTTTAGGGCTTCGCGACTAGAGTAATGGATAGAGCTTTTGAAGTTGAGGGCCCTCGAAGTTGTTACTGAGAAAAGGTCGCACTACAGAATATGCATTCGTCGGTTTAGCATTGCCGCAAGCTGTTTTGTGTTAGCCAGAGCCCCGTCGACTTAGTGCGGCGCTGAGATGCCCAAACAATTTCCCGCTGTGGATGCTGGTGGAAGTGTTAACTCTGTAATTACCAAACACCAAATGATGCAGCAACTGCTTCTCAATGGTGGAAGTGTTAACTCGGTGATTTCCAAACCAAATCACTCTCGATCCACCATGTCCGGAGAGCTTGTTGCGGTATCCGATCGTGTGACTTAGTTTGAGGACTTCGTGCAGGCTATGCTTCCGCACCATCAGGCCGGACAATCGAAGCTGAGGGGCCGAATGAAATCTGGCAAGATCTAGTAATCTAGTGACTAGTTCCGAGTAGAGCCAGAGGTGAGTCATGCTGTGACGACGAGCCTGTTTCGGGTTTGTTGACAGATTTGGACGCCGGCTCTAAGACTACTGGTCACTTTTCCGCTGTGTGAGGCGAGCACTGAAACGCCAAAGCGTGCGGCATCGTAACTCTCAGCTCCCGATAGCTGTGACCACATGGCAATCCTCACTCCTACCGTTCCGTAGATATCGGTCTCAGCTGCATGCCAGCACTTCCCCAAAAAGTCATGTGTTGTATGCAGGCCATCTAGGCAAAGGGGCGTACTTGCCATTACTAGCTTTGCTGTGAAGCATCATTTTGCCATGAGCCCCGGAGCGATTGTTCCGTCCTTGTCCTGCTCAAGTCGAGCTTGTCCTGTCCAGGGGGCGGTCGAGATGTGCGCTGTTCTTCTGGAAAGTTCGTCGCAGGACATGTGACTTGGCTTGGAGCTTGAGAGCTTCCGGAAGGTTCCTTACAATTTTTCGTCTCGCACTGAAAGTGGGGCTATTCCGCAGCTCGCAGAGCTCTGGGACCTTTGGACTCTGTCGCGATCTTCAGGTACTTACGAGACTTGTGCCCGGAGCTCAGGCGTAGTGTGTCGTTTGGACAGAGCGTGCGTTGAAGGTGCGGAAGACAGACAAGAGTATCCCAACACTTTAGTTTTTCAGAACTCTTCTGAAGAGGTGTGCCAGTCAACAGACGTGTCCGGCTGCTGCAAGGTGCCAACATCACCAGGCTGCAGACAGCGGAAATGTCGTGGATGAAGGACCGATCCAGCAAGGAGTCTTCTTTGTTGGTACCCGTCCGTTCGTTGCAGGCAAACTGAGAGGTGGAGCGTCGGTGCTGCTATGAGCATGATACAGCAAGATGCTGCTCCTCCGAGGGTAGTTACAAACCTCTTGTCACGACTGTGTCGGAAGTATTCCCATCCTTCGCAGGATTGGCTAACGTTCAAGGCGCGCCTTCCTTACCGCTTTGCTTTTGCAGGCTTTGTGGGCGTTCCTGGGAAGGTGGGGAAGCTTGCCACCGGGAGCTCGGGCTCTTGGAAGAAGAGCCCAGAGAGTCCGTGGGTTCAGCTATTGTGCCAGGTCGCAATACTGCCAACGACCTTTCAGAGCCCTCATGTTAATTCTTCCTCCAGTATATGCTGGAGTGGTATGGAAGCACAGGAGCACGCAAGCAACAGCCATTCTGCCTGCAAGCAGTCCCGCCTCCTTCTATCCGCTGCTTTGCGAAGCAGATCGTGCCGTTATCCTAATCACAACTACCACTAGCATCAGTGATGCGAGCCTCGAAACCTGCAACTGCTCGAATTGAAACCCTGAGCCCTAAACTCTAAACCCCTAAACCCTTGGTTGCCATAAACCACTTTGTTTTTTGCGCATTTTCAGGGGCTCTCTCCGGCGCAGTGCAACGGTGACTCCGATTCCGCGGCTCCTTGTGCGGTGCTCCGGGGTGTGGATGGGGGGAGCAAACCATGGGGTCTTTAGAGGTTTCTGATGTGGGTGGTTGTCAAAATTAGGGTCCCTTCTGGGGTGCCGTATTATAATAAGGACCCAAAAGGGGACCATAATTTTGACAACCACCCATGTATGTGGCTTCAGGGGTTTAGGACAGGGCTTCTGAGTTTCTTGAGCATGTTGGGCCTGACGCTGCCAAATGTCTGCCCAAAAGGGAAACAGTGGTATGCGCTGCGGCTAGCAGCTACACATGTTGAGATTACATGTAGAACTGCTCATGGGCTGCAGGATATGATGCCCATCACTGACATTTGCCATGTGGCTGGGCTGCAATGCCTTCAACATGTGTCTCAATCTGAAGTTTGGCGGAGAACCTGCTACGTTTACGTGCTGTTGTGCTCAGATAGGTTTCAGTTGCTTGGCTTCAGCCGTAGCTTAGACCCTAAACCCCAAACCCTAAACCCCTAAACCCTAAACCCTATAAACCCTAAACCCCTAAACCCTAAACCCTAAACCCTAAACCCCTAAACCCCTAAACCCTAAACCCTAAACCCTCCCAGGACTTGGGCGGAGATCGGCTTTGCGATTGCTCTGAGCTCACGGACTCGTGCAGCAGCATCGCCCTGGCTGGCGGCAGGTGCCACGGTTTAGGGTTTAGGGTTTAGGGTTTTGGGTTTAGGGGTTTTGGGTTTGGGGTTTATGTAGGGGTTTAGGGTTTAGGGTTTAGGGCGCCTCTTCACACAAACCTGCCTTCAGCTATTTGGGGGTTTCCGAAACTGGGGGACCGTAATATAATATCCTAAGATAGTAGGATCCTTTTTTTTAAGGACCCCAAAATCAGGTACCCCTTATTTCCGGAAACTCCGATTTCAAGCATCACCGGGAATGGACCGGTGCTAATGCTGTAAAACTCGACTCAGTCCCAGCCCTATATGCTAGTCATAACTAGTCTATGATGTCTATGCTATCAAGCACATTACCGCAAGACCCAGGGATATAGCCTTGCACTAGCTGCGGCCCGTTTCGTCTCATGTTTCAGGCTCGGGGTTTAGGGCTGAGGGTTTCGGGATTTCAGCCGTGCTCCTGCCCCTCATGTAACTGTCAGACTTGCTTCGGCATAGCACCGAATGTAAGAAGAAGGCGGCCAAGTACTTCATGTAACCGCACCACCGTGTCGTCACCGCAGTAAGGCAGGCAATCAGGCAACCATCTTGCCTGCTTTTTGGTGTTCGTTGTGAAGAAGCAGATCACATGCAGCTTCAGTAATAGTTCTGCGACAGCGACTCTCGCTGCTGCGGTACGAAGCCACATAAGGCCTCAACCCCCAAAGCCCACGACTTCTACTGCCCCTCGCAGCACCCTACGCAGGCGCTTTGCAGTCAGCATGGGCCTCAGCTTTGTCTGTGGGCTGCCCTAGACTGGACTCTCAAAGGCCCGACTCTAGCAAGTTTATAGGCGTGTAGGTGTGTTTGTGCGAGTCATTTTGGGGGGGGCCTTTTGTCAAAGTGTCTCAAGAAGCTTCAGCAGCAATGACTCATGCTGAGCAGTGAAAAGCACAGCAAGCCGGAGTCACAAGGCATATGTGAGTAGAGTCTGGGCCAAAGATGTGATTTGCGGTCAAGTTGGGGGCTAAGATTTGAGGAAAGCGAGCCAAGGCACTGTTTGCCGCGAGACATGCGGCCTCTGCACGGCGAAGGCTTGCGGCACAGCATTGCCGAGCCTACCTGCCACATGATTTCACGCGAAGAACCTGCCAGGACCTGACCAGCCATGCCAACGGGATGTCATTGAGATGTTGCAGTTGTGAAAGACGTGTGAACTGAAGCCGAAGTGGTTGCACACATGGGCACAGGAGTCTTTGCAGTTTGTGAGGCATCAGTGAGCCAGTGCAAGTCATCACAGTGTTTTCCCGGTATGACGGGGTGAACGGAGACGATGTTGATCAAATGACAGAATGAACCTGGCGAGCCTCCAGCAGACTCAGCCTACAGACATGAACACCTTTGCCCAGACTGCTGCTGACATCGTGGTGGAGCTCTTGCAGTTGGGATCTGTACCAGACAGTGCCGGCATCTGAGCATGCAGAGGTTTTGCGGGAATACAGGCCAGTTCTCTTGCGCCATGCGCACTTCCGCAAACAGGCAGTTGTTCCGCGCCCTTCTACAACACGACAGCACTGGATTGTGAACCCACAAGGAAGCCACAGACGCGATAATCGAATTACCCAAGTTTATGCAACACGTCAGGCGAAGCCGGAAACAGTATCGGTCGTAGCAAGAAAGTGCAAGTGTTGCTGTTTAAGACAAATCTCGCAACCGAGGCAGTCCCTTTGTTTCGATGTATCAATAACGCCGGCTCGCATGCAAGTGTTCGAGGAAGCCCTTGCTGAGCGAGAGCTGCTTTTTCAGGTTTCCGAGTTCCTTGTCCCTAAACCCTAAACGGAGTTATTTTGGCCGGAGCTGTCCTTCTAATTGTTTACAGAAATGAAAGGTCCCAAATTGTCTTGGTGGCACCGGACACTGCGAGAATCAGAGGTTGTTGTCAAACATCGGCTTCGGCAATGCGGCCTTGCAAACCTATGGGTGGTTGTCAAAATTAGGGTCCCTTTTTGGGTCCTTATTATAATACGGCACCGATTATTTAGGGTACCCCAAAAGGGACCATAATTTTGACAACTACCCCTATGGTGAATCGCATCTTTGTGAGCAACCTGCTTGAGACACCTCTGAGCTCGATTCAGAAGCTTTCCCTGCTTTGACATTCTTTCTCAGGGTTTAGGGTTTAGGGGGGTTTAGGGGGGGCCCACGGCGGGATGCAAGCTAGAGCAGACACAAGTGCTTAGATTCGAGGGATACCGGGGTGCGACTTGCAGGCTGCCAGCCCGTCCACAAGTGTCTCCAGCAATACGACCACTTCTACCCCGATGCCGGCCTCGAGGCTACAAAAGGAGAACAACCATACAACCTAATTTAGGGGCCTTATAATACTTAGAATAGGGTTTTGGGGCCCTTGATAGTATAATAATATAGGTACTTATTTGGGTGCCCTTGATAGTAGAATAATATAGGTACTTATTTAGGAGTCGGTCTGAGAGCATGGGAGTCAACATGTGCCCTCAGCTGCCTTGAATCCTGAGTCCAATGTGTTCACGAGAATCCTGGGTCGTGTGCTGCCGAAGCCTGCAATATGGGAGTTTCCGAAAAATTAGGGGTACCTTATTTTGGGGTCCTTATAATAAGGATCCTATTATTTAGGGTGCTATATTAGGGTCCCCTATTTTCGGAAACCCCCATATGTCTCCCTACTTGCATCCGGTACATGACTTTCAAGACTCGCAGTTGCAATAATGCTTTTGGACTGACACGATGCTGTCCTCCGGAGGAACTTTCCAGATGCCAGCAGGCTCCAGTCCCATGTGGGTGGTTGTCAAAATTAGGATCCCTTTTGGGGTCCTTATTTATAATACGGCACCTCTTATTTAGGGTACCCCAAAAGGGACCCTAATTTTGACAACTACCCATGTATGTTGCAGAGACAGCGCCTCGCGTTCGAATGAGGCTTCCTTGCAATATCCGTCGGCGTCGGTGTGGTCTTACCGTGTTACCTGTTACGTCCTGCCATTCTCCTCTCATTCTCTGGTTGTGTATCATGACACCTCACCCATCGCTGTTATCAGCCTCTTTGCTGATCGTACTGTACACAACATTCCAGTCAGTGTTAATTTCGTTTCTTTGCTGTGTAGCATTGTTGTAAACTTTTTCCCTTAGCATGGAAACGGCTAGGATCTCCTCTCGCGTTTCCTCTTTGTTGGATGGCCGACAAATCAGTTTTGCTTTGTTGAACCGTGGGAGGCCGACGAAGGGTGTCGTGGCTTCGTCAGGCCACTTTCCAGTTCCCCTTCTTTGGGCCCGAAACTCAGGATGTTTGGAGGCTCGAAGCACTTTTCGTTGAAAAAGTAGCAGCGGCACTGGCTGTAGGGGTGGAAGTTGTGGAGGTGGTTCAGGCGGCCAGCGAAGTAGCAGCTGCGTTGGCAATGCTGGACATGCACCTGTAAACACCTGCACCAGTATCGTAGCACTGTTGAAAATGTATGGAACACAGATGAATAGTACAAAAGACTCTGTGAGTTGCAGGTTAGTAAGACCAGAAATACTTGGGCTTGTCGTCATCATAGCGCGACGGGGCGCAATTGTTCCAAGCAGAACATCAAAGTTGTAGCATGCACTTTTTGCAGATCGATACATGAAGCGTAGCTGTCTAGGTGAACTCGCCGCCTAACCCTAGCGAGTCTCCTTAATTGGATTTGTGGTTGCGCCCTGAGCTGCTCAGGTTGCAATGCTATGGGTCTTGAGCTGACATCCTCGGATGCCAGGAGCAGTGGCCAAACAGTAATTTTTGGTTCTCTTGAGCAAGATGCTCGGAGATGTGCTTGGAAGTCTTAGAGGAAGCACATGCCGGTAGCTTGGTGGCTTCAGGATGTGGATGCGAAGTGCAGGCTTCTTGCCATGCGCAAGCAAGCTGTTGTGAAATTCGAGGTAGGCAAGATAATGTCACTTGTCTGAGTGGGTGCCGTGCAAGCCTGGAAGACCCCAGGACAAGTTCCAATCATGACCCTTCTTCGCCAAAGGCGAAGATCACCCGAGAGTCGTTGACAAGCCGTAGGTGATGCTCTCGGCTACAAGATGTTGTGGATCTGATGGCACTCAAATCCCACTTGGTGTCTTGCACACAGAGCCACAGAGCACAGAACTTGCTGCTGAGAAGCTTTGGTGGGAAGGCGACCACGACGATACATGTAATCCCCCTCAAAATGCTTGACCTCATTCCACGCTTCGTATCCGACGCCGTAGACTACTATGAGATATTACAAGCTTGGTATTATCTATATATATATATATATACATATGTATATATATATATATATATAGAAAGATAAACAGAAAATATGCATATATGATTTGCAATAATATTCATTAAATACTATATTTTGACATAGACTAGTATTATTTACATATTCATAATATATTCGTTATGATACTACTGTCTGATAGATATTTTGACTACTTTTTTTGGAATTCTAACATTGCTTTATACAGATTTACTTAAATTCTGAAATAGACTATGTTTTGTTATAGATGATAAATTTCTTCGAATCTTATGAATGATTTATAGGATATTTCTATATCTTAGAAATATAGAAATTATTGATATTATTTGATTGATTACTAAGATTAGTATTCGTAAAAGTTCAGAATATGAAATTCGATATTTATATGAGATATATTATATTTGGTTAACTTAGACTATATATCTACTCTATAAAACGCTACGGTCAAACCAGCCCTATGCGGTGCAGCACGCCTCGGAGCGCCCCAGCCCCAAAATTTTCGGGAAATTTCTGGACCCCGGCGAGCAAGCCGATTTGGTCTACCCGGGGCCCAAAATTTCCGGAAAATTAGAAGCTCGGGCTGCAGCTTTAAGACGGTGGTCTCGGGCTAGGCCCAGTCTTCTAAGTTTTTGGAAAATTTGGGGATCCGGGTAGCTCGACGCCTCGGTCTCGAAATTTGCGATTTTTCCGTCATCGCTTCTCTAAATTTTGTAAAAATGTAGACACCGATAATTTTCCGAAAATTTAGAGAACGAA
>CAJNDV010034039.1:707-17257 GCA_905221635.1 Symbiodinium sp. CCMP2456
GTAGTAGCAGCAGCTGCAGCAGCAGCAGCAGCAGCAGCAGCAGCAGCAGCAGCAGCAGGAGTAGTAGTAGTAGTAGTAGTAGTAGTAGTAGTAGTAGTACTAGTAGCAGCAGTAGCACTAGTGGTACGCGTAGATCCTGCGTGAAAGAAGCCCTGTTTGAACAACCTTTCAGGCCAGCGGCTTTGTGCAGGTAGAACTGGCGCTCGAACTTCGGAAGAGAAGAACCAGACCGAAGATTGACATTAAAGGTTCGTAGCAACAAAAGGATAAGAGTGATAATAAAGGCGACATTGCTGACCGTAGGAAGAGTATATGAATTTCTGCAAAAATGCCGAGCATCCAGTGCTAGCTCTTTGTGCAAAGTACTATCCGCGAATTAATCTTGCGACTCGGGTTTAATGGTTTTTTTTTGGGGGGGGGCAGCGGTCCGAACAAACTGGGCCCTTTTAAACCCGCTCCATAAGCGCCCATCGACCAGATGCAAGACACATGTATCAAAAACAACGCCATGTCAGCCCTGTCGGCTCCGGCGTTGCCTCTGCCTTATAGTCTCTGCTGGAAACACCGGAGCTCAAACCCAAAAAACATGAGAGAGTTTTGGACGATGCATAAGCACAAGTAGACCCAAGAAAGAAGCAGATAGGCTTGGACCCTAAACTACCTACATAAGAACTCGATTCAACCCCTACAAAGCAGATGAAACCCAATGAAGCCCTCGAAAACCGACTGAAGGTCCCGATCAAAACCTCCTCCACAGGCACTCATCCCTGAATCCGAATCCCTCATCCCTGAAACCTAAGCCCTGAACCCGAAACAACCAACGCCGAACCCCAAACACTGAACCCTATCAATTCACTATCAGCTGCCGCTAATTGCCTCAGCTGGTGCTTGCAACTCGACGCCGTCTCCCTTTGGCTCCTTTGCACAGAAGCTCAGGGCTTCGGGTTAGGGCGCGGGCTTATTGGGGTTTAGGGTTTAGGGTTTAGGGTTCGGGTTTAGGGAAAGGTTTTAGGGACCCCAAACAGAAGACAGAGGCGGTGATAGTTAGAATAGGGTTGCTGTATGGGTTCTTGAAGGGTTTTGCCCAGGTGCCATGTGCACAAGCCCGTATATTATTACAGCCCCTGACCCCGAGCATCCGCTCGACCCCAACCCGAAACCCTATATATACCCTAAACCCCGAACCCCAAACCGCTAACACCTAAACCCTACGAACCCCTAAACCCTCACACCTAAACCCAAAAAACCCTAACCCTAAACCCTAAACCCTAAACCCTAAACCAAACTCCTATAGACCCTAAACCTAACTCCTATAGACCCTAAAACCCCTAAACCCGGCCCAGCACTCCTCCTTGAAACTTGGTGGCGGAGCGATCGCTGGGCTGGTCGGCTCCTGCTGTGCCCCCGAAGCCCCAAAAGGCGCGAAGCTCGGGACCAAGAAGCCTTAAGAGATTGGGGGTTTAGGGTTTCAGGATTTAGGGTTTAGGGGTTCAGGGTTTTAAGGTTTAGGGCTTTAGGAGTTTAGGGTTCAGGGTTTAGGGTTTAGGAGTTTAGGGTTTAGGGTTTTAGGGTCTAGGGTTTAGGAGGTTAGGGTTTAGGGTTACAGGCGTTTAGGGTTTAGGGTTCAGGCGTTTAGGGTTTAGGGGTTCAGGATTTAGGGTTTAGGGTTTAGGGGTTTAAGGCTTTAGGGTTTAGGGTTTCAGGATTTAGGGTTCAGGGTTTCAGGAGTTTAGGGTTTAGGGTTACAGGATTTAGGGTTTAGGGCTTCAGGAGTTTAGGGTTTAGGGTTTCAGGATTTAGGGTTTAGGGTTTCAGGATTTAGGGTTTAGGGGGTTAGGGTTTACAATTTAGGGGCTTAGGGCTGGGGTGCATTATGGTAGAACATAGTATTATTGTCATGACCCTGAGGAATACCGAAGAGGAGGCCGCAAGCAGCCCTCTCTCCACGAACAACATTGGTATCTAACTCACTTAGGCTTCGAGACTATATCCCAAACTCTCAAACCCTCAACCCTAAACCCTAAACCCAAACTCCCTAAACCCTAAACCCTAAAACCCTAAATCCCTAAACTCCTAAACCCTAAAACCCTAAATCCCTAAACTCCTGAACCCTAAACCCTAAACCCCCAACTCTGAGGGCTTCTTGGTCCGGGGCCCTAAACACCACACATCCCCACAGTCCCACCCTAAAGACCCAAAGCCGTGACAGAAACCCTTTAGGGTTTAGGGTTTAGGGTTTAGGGTTTAGGGTTTAGGGGAATTCCAAAACCCTAAGAACCTAAGTCTAAATCCCTTCTAGACCCCTATAACCCTGCATCCTAACCCCCTAAAACCTAAACCCTAGATAAACCCCCCAATCCCTGGAGCCCCAAATCCCAAATCCTCCAAGCGCCCTAATGTAGAAGACTTAATAGTTCGAACATGCTTTTGGGAGTATTTTATACCACAATTGTACTATAGTATTGGATTGGATTGGATAACGGACCGTCGGGCCGCTCTTAGCGGCGCGTCCCAAAATCTATAAATTCAATGCAAGGTGAAACGTTGTGCAGGGCGGCTCCTCCAGTATGAACACGCAGACTCCCGTCGGCCTTCGACCGAACGGCCGGCGATATGGTCGGAAATCCAAGCAACATCAGCCGGATCAGGGTGGAAGACACCTCTGAGTAGGCTCAAGTCAATGTCCTCGTCAAAGAAGTCGACTTGTTGTAGTCTTTCCTCCGCTGTAGGTGTCAAGGGCCCGTAGAAGAGGGCTCGCTGCCCTACTCCGACAAAGGCATTCCAATGTCCATTCTTGAGGAGCCGCTGTCTGGACTTCTCCTCCCCTTCCACCTGAGCAATTTGGTTATCGTCCAGGGGGGGAAAGAGGTGACAAAGCCGCCAGAGACAAGCATCCGACTGCTTCAGATGCTGAGCAACTTGTGAGGCAGACCCATACCATTTGTGGCAGCTGTGACAGTACTCTGCCAAAGTGTAATGTCGCGATGGGCTCCAGACTTTGTGAGTACGCGCAAGGTGAGCACCAAGGTGCTTACGCAGCCTGAAACCAGAGGAGCATAGGTGGCAACGAAAAGGAAGAACGTCAGCCTGTTCAACGGGAGGAACATCGGCACGAAATGTCTCCTCTGCGCCACTGGCAGGTCTCTGATCGGCTCGTAGCTCGCTCCAAGGCCTGAGGTCTTCAAGAAAGACAGCAACAGCTGCCTTGGTTTTGCGGACCCACCAGCACGGCTCATTGTGGATGGCATCCAACAAACGACAAATGGACTGCTCGCCGTCCAGCAGGGGACCGAGGTCGGGCAGATATTGGAGAACGAGTTTGATGTCAGCAGCGACCTGAGACAGCCAGGAGCTGCGTTTGTGCCGCTGCCAGTGCTGATAAAGGACGGTACGCAAAACCGCCGGACCATGCAGTGTCAACTTTTGAAGGAAGCGGGCACGAGAAACCGCAAGGGCTAAAGGAGGAGAAGCAGCCTGTGCTGCAGCAAGAACTGCAAGCGAGTGGGCCTGATTGTCCGCCGAAGTCCGCGGAAGCAACACTCTCCATATATCGAGGTAAGCACGATCCCACTGACGCTCATGAATGGCTGCAGATAACACAACTGCAGCGCTGGAGTGAACAAAGCGGGAAGCGGCCAAGGACCTCAAAACATTGCGCCGAATCCGCAAAGCAATGTTGCGGTTGCCAAAGAGCTTGGACCTAACAGGCTTGATGACACTCTGAGCACGAGATCGTCTGAAAAGGATATCCGGTTGAGGGGTGGTGGAGGAAGTGAGGATGTGTCCCAAGTGCTTGTAAGCAGACACAAAAGGGAGGAAGTGCTGCACGCAACTCAAGTCATCCGTAACCCACACACCGAGGTGCCCCTGTGAATCCGACTCCGCTCCGAACTGCTGCCAGTCATAACCACTCGGCAGAAGAGCAGCAGTTTTGTCATCAGCAAAGGTGAGCTGCATGCCTAAGGACGTGGCTCTTTCTAAGACAAGCTTGACTGTGCTGCGCACATACAGCACAAGATCCGAAGGTCTTCTTGCTTCAACAGGCGAGACAAAGTCGTCAGCCCAGGACGGGAGGCCATAGGACCCCCCGTCCGGAAGAGCAGCCCATGCCGGAAGGGAAGGGTCTGCGTCAAAGGAGGGGATGAGGCCACGGTCAAGCAGGAGGGGCTCAAGGGTCCGCACAAAGGCCGCGAAAACCAACGAGAACAATACATCAGCAGCTGGATCCCCCGGTCTCGTGCCTTTACAAGTAAGTGTGATGATATCACTGGCATCGATTTTGAACCAAGTCGCATGCAGCATGTCTTGTATCAGCGCCGTCAGGTGGGGACTGGCCCCAAAGGAGGGCAGAACCGCAATGGCTTGGAGCTGTGAGGCAAGTTCCTGCATAGCCGTAGGAGGCAAACCGAGCTTGTGAACCAACTCTTGGATGGCCTGATCCGAAAAGTCAGTCTGAAAAAGCATTTCTCGCACAACACGATAGAATGCAGCTTGAAGATCATAAAAGATCAGAGCCCAGAAACCCCCAGTGTGGTGGCGTTGGAGCTGGAAAGTACGCACAAGCAGGGAAACGGCCTCAATACCGATTCCTGGGGCGGTCCCAGCCTGGGTGGGGTGGCCATTCTCGGTCAGGAGGGGCACCAGCCTGTTCCTCAAAAGTCGGTGATACAGCTTACCCGGGGTTGAGGAAAGCATGATGGACCTGAACTGCTTACACTGTAGCGCAGCTCCAGCTCGTTTGGCCAGACAGTGCAAAAGCCCACCCCTGAACTCTATCGGTTCACAGATAGAAAGGGTCGTCTTGAGAATCACCGGATACAACTGGGCGGCTGCTTGCACAGGGCACAGTCGCAGAAGATCGCCTGTGATTCCGTCGGGGCCGGGGGCCTTGGACTTATTGACCTGCAGCACGACCTGCTCCAACTCAGTGAGGCTGGGAACCGCATGTAGGTCAAAAGGCACCGGCACCCGCTTACGGCCATTGAAAACATCAGCATACTTCCGCTCATCGACCGGAATGCCTGCCTCCTGCTCCCCGAAGTGCGAGCGCCAACATTCTGCCTTCTGCGCGGGTGTAACTGCAAGCTCACCGGACGGGAGCTCAATGGCTGGAAGGGGAACAAAGGCACTCCGTCTCGACGCCCGTGCAGAAGGAAAGGCTTTCCTAACTGCAACATACAACGCCCGAGTATCCTTCAAGTCACAATGCCCTACAGCAGACACTAGACCGTTGAGGTAAGTGAGCCGGTCTTGGTGAACTGCTCTACGCAGGCGGCCAACAAAGTGACGCAAGAGCGCGGCGGCCCGTGCTTCACTGTGATCGATCTGCCGCAACCAAGAATCAGCAATAAGACGTGTGGCCCCCGTAAAGTGGTGGCCTCTGACAAGAAGGACAAATGCGGCGAAGACAATCTTGATCAGCCGCAACGACCTTTCTGATGACTCATTCCTCAGATAGACACGGAGAGCGCGGCAAGTATCAACCAGCTCAAGTGTGTCTTGGCCCAAATACGCTTGCCTGGGCTTGAGGGGCGTTTTGGTAACGAGGGCCTGTCCGGCGGCTTGCCACTGTGCAACAAAGGATTCGTACTGGAGGTCGGGACCAACATGCCAAGGTGCAGTAGAAAGGCCCTGTAGCACTCCAGTTTGACGCCTGCGCTCGGAAGGATCTCTCGCAACCTCTGGCCGGAAAGGGCGAGTGCATTTTTGCGTATAGGAGCTGGGCATCGTGCGCTTAGCGAAGCGCGCATGTAGGAGAAGAGGCGAGTGATCCTCCTTCAACTGCATCGCTTCGAACCCATGTAACACGCGGGTTCGGACATGGAAGTCCTTCCAGGACAGGGGGGCGACGGCGTAGTCAAGTCTGTGTGAATGACCTTGGGCTGAAAGCCAGGTAGTGTGACTCCCTTCGTGGAAGTCTGCAAAGGTGGACGGTATGAATCCTCCTTGGCTCAAAACAAAGTCGTGGAAAATGGCACCTGCAGTGTTCTCGGGCTCAGCCCCGTAATCACCGACTGCTTCAGTCGGTGTTTCACCAAGACGCGAGTTTGCGTCAACAAGCAGGAGATAATCTGTCTCGGAAGGGCGGCGCCTCAGAGCCTCAGAAATGACCTGCCAAAAGGACCGAACCTCCTCAACACTGTGATTAGCAAGGGAAGGACAGTGCGCAACCACTACGAAGAGGCTTAGGTGTGGGGCCTGAACACTGACACAGAGATGGCGATGGGACTGGCCAGTCACAACGAGGTGCTGCAACTGCAAAAAGTGAGCTTGGCCGGCATGCTGCGCGTAGGCCTTGCGCTTGGCTATCCACAACGCGCATCCGCCTACCCCTTGCGGGGTCGCTTCAGAGTGAAGCATCCAGTACTCCGAATCGGGGAGAACCGCGGTGTCTTGGAGACGAGTCTCCTGGAGTGCGACGAAGAGCGGACCATGTCTGTTCAACTCCTCAATCAAGATTGCTCTGCGCCCGCGCAGGCGCATTCCAACAGGCTGGTCAGCGGACACACCGCCAGTCCGCCAGCATGACTTGTCTTTAAGTGTGAGGACATTGAAAGTGATGGCGACAAAGTCATATGTCGTGTCCCCGGCAGTGACATGACATGTCATTGTGCCTTGGCGCGGCCCATGTACCGTCTTGGGAGAGGAGAGTTGAAGTCTGCTGGCTTCGGACTCGAATGCAAAAAGGGTAGGGACATCATGCCTAGGCGCTGCCAGAAGCCACAGCCACGGCATCAAGGAATGACGAGCCAAATCATGTGGCCATGAAGGCTGGCAACGGTCCCACAATGAGTCAGGACAGCGTCTCGACCTCTTAGCCAGCTGGTCAACAAACTCATTAGGCAGAACTCCACTATGTCCCAAAACGTGGGCGTGGTCAATGGAAACAATAAGGGACAGGTACTGCCTGAGTGAGCATGCGAGGGAGGCAAGAGAAGCACATCCCTCATGTGAGGCACACCTGACAGAGCACTGAGTGCCAAAAACCCCATAGCCTACACTAGTGGCATCGAAATGGAATGTGAGGCAGTTGTGTAGGGCGGAACCAAATTCAACCGCCCACACAAGAGACCATACAAGGGCAAGCAGTTCAGACTGCACTGGCGTGTCCTGGGTCTCTCCAACGTGGTACGGTGTATCTGGGAGGGCAGCCGTAGCAGCTGCATATCCGTACAAGAAGAGCACAGCTCCTCTCTGGCACCAGACACTGAAAGCCCACGAGCAAGGGCTGATGTCATCTCCACTAGAGGCAGAGCCATCTGTGTATATGTGCACTCCATCAAAGGGTCCGTGCAGGTCTCCATCCCCATGCCAAAGCCGAATGTGAGAAAACTGCACCTTGAGCTCACCGGGCACGCGGGGATCTGAAAGAAGCGGACACATATCGTTGTCCAGCCAATCACAGGAGGAAGGCTCGTTGGCAGAGCCTTTTGGAAATGGGAGGACATCCCTGAGCCGTAGGCAACGCCGTTGGAAATCAGTTACAGGGAGAGTCAGCTCTAAACTGATCCGGGTAGCAGGTACCGGAGCCTGTTGTTCGAAAAGAACCTCGAGCAAGGCTCGTGTGTCAAGTAAAGGACGCCCTGCTTGAGCCAGCATGGACTCTTCCAACAGGGTCAGCCCAGGCACATCAACATCAAAGACCTGCCAGTCTTGCGCACTTTTGGGGTAATGTGCGATGACATCTGGTTGCCCTCGCCCGCGGCAGGGCGTAGGTACCCGTCGCAGTGAGATAGACGGAAATTTTTGTACCGGTATTGCCTCGGCAGAGCGAGAGGGGCTGTCCGGCTGGCAGCTTCTGGAAAGGACAGAATGGTGTTGAACAGCGCAGGCAGGCTGAAAGCATGTGCCAAAGAAGAAAAATGCACATAGTAGAACTCGCCGACGCGAGAGAAAGGCACAACAAATCCTAGCTTCGAGGCATAGGAGAAGCAATGTAACAAGTAGTTTGCATTTGGCACTGGGCCACCTACTAACTGCAGCTTCAGGGGCAACCAAGAAAGATAAGCAATTGACGCGACCTCGGTGCACAGGGCAACCGAAAGGCCCGTCATATGCTCGGTGTTCATTGGCTGGAAAAGCCTCAAGACAGTTGGTCTCGTCTGTGTGACATCCAAAAGTGATGTGGGCGTCCTGTGCCGCAGGGAGGACAGGGGTGAGGCGCTGGGGTCCGGTGGAACAGACATCGTGAATAGAACCAGCACTCCACGTGACTTCTCGACCTATAGGCAGTGACGCAGTGTCCTGCAAGCCAATGCATGGGGGAATACAAGCAACCATAACCGCAGTAGTCGGCTGCAGAAGACTCCCTGCAATTACACAAGCTGCGGCGGCTGCACTGGGCTTGTGTGGAGAATAACCTAGGCGTCGGTTGTCACGAGAGCGAGCTCGTGGAGAAAGATGTAGCCTCTGACAAGCACTAGCAGTCACAGCATCCGGTGCTCCAGGCAGAGTCCCAGAGGGGATGGTGGACACAGGGAGACCAGGCTGACTGTCTTGGACTGTGTCTCCACGGGTCAGGGAGCCAGTCCTGTCACTAGGGTCCCCAGAGTCAGTGGAGTCAGAGTCCTCGTTGTTATCTTCCCGAGGTGGAAGGACAACATCAGGTCGCGGCTCTGCGTAGGCCTTTGCGACAAGTACAGTACCGTCCGCAATAGGAATCCTCGGTAGAGCTGGGTCAATATGGCGCTCTGCCTCATACAGAGAGATGTTGATTCCAGCAGGCACAAGTGTTCGCAGATGTGCGAGCAGAGCAGGCTGGGAGAGATGACCGTTGGCAGCATATTGCCATGTGATGCCATACATCAAAGCCCGAAAGTCAAGAAAGCATACAGGATGCCATGGACATGTCTCATGACCTGAAGGCAGGGGGACGGCCAACATAACAACATTGGACAAGAGACCATAAGCCGCATGATCTAGAATCCGAGGCCGTGCGACAACAAGTCTGAGATTCCAAGTCTCACATTCGAGAGAGTGCGCAATATCATTGCGCACCTGTCTGGACCGATCTGGTTCGACAACGTGACAAAAGGGCTCCGTGTCCGTCAGGACCCAAAGATGTTGTCCGTACACCCCTGGGACATCAGGTTGAAGAACCCAGCCATGTGCTGAAAGAAGCATGTCTTCCAGATTCGTAAGAATAAGGACGGGGTGGTCAACTGGAGCAAAGACAACGAGGTCCCCTGTCTGCAGCTGCACCGCAACATCTGGAGCAAGCGGCCAAGGCATGTCGCTGATGTAGACCAAGACGTGCTGCGAACGCTCAACTTGTGCAATTGCGAAAAGAGACGCAAGATCGACCGCATCGGCGACAAGGGCAGTGAAAAAAGTGCGGCCCGTAAGTCTACTGGTATCGAAGACAACCAGCCTGCCAGGAGGAGGCCAAACGGGCACTGCAACCAAAAGGCCGTAGCCTGGACAGGTCTGCGGATGGACTGGCACCAACTGTGGAAAGACACGTCTGTCAGCCAGAGTTCTGGCATGAGATACAACAGCAAGTGCTTCGTCCAACTCACACGGGGCAAGGAGCTGCACTGTGATGAGCTCAGGCCAGCAATCGTGGTTGAGCACAACAAAGGCGGCACGGAAAGGCATAGCATTCTGCTGTTGATCCGCTCCGGCTGCAGGTGGCTGTACCGTCCATTGAGTGGGGGGAATACCCTGGTGGTCCGGCTCTTCATGCAAGGCCCTGGCGAGCCTGTCTGCCAGGGTTTCATGTGTGCCCCCTGTGGAAGACATGGTAGCAGAATGAGGATGCATTCTCGCTTGCTTGACAAGCTGAGAAAGGCACAGTTGGCTTACATTATGACCTGAATCCTTGAACGAGGGAATCCCGGTGAAAGATGACCCAAGAAGGGAGTCAGGCCACTGAATCGGAAGAAGGGGGGCCCTGACCTCTAGCTTCACCTCTAGCTGGCAGAGACACAATACTGCAGGCGGAGTCCGTCCATACATGGCATCCTCGGCAATGGGGCTGCAGGATTTGAGAGGAGAGGGACAAGCGTGCTGCACAGCATCAGTGTTGGCTCGTGGGGGAGTGCGACTGCGCCCACTGTCCCGTACTACGCCACCTCGTCGTACAGCTGTGTTCGCATTTCCGGAGGAAGCACTTCTGTGCTCATCATGCTCAACATCAAACATCCCGGGACTGTGTGCCTGAGCTTGCGAGAGAGCAAAACTGGGGGGCGTAACCGGAACAAACTGCACAGTCAAGACCTGACCTGGAGCGACAAGCAGACGGTCTCCATCCATTGGGGAACCTTCTATCTGAGCTTGATGATCAACAGGAGCCCACACTTCATAGTGTTCCGTAAGCTCCCGATGGGAGCATATTCCGTTGGTGACCACCCATTGCTCAAGGCCCATGAGCAGAGGCCTACAATCAAGAATGACAGTGAAGACGTGAGGCCCCAAACGTCGCGGGGGTATAGGAACATTGGGCACAAGATCAGTGACACTGGCAACACCTTTACACAACTTGCCATCAATAACCACATTTCGCAACGGTGGCTGCGCAAGCGTGATGGTGGTCCAGTGAAGTGGCATCTGAAGTGCATTGGCAACATCAAGGTTGTGGTGCTCGGCGCGCCCAGGTAACAAGGTAAAACCTTGTATGCCACGCTCGTGAACCAAGCAAACCTGTTGAGCCCGATTCCAGAGGCCATCCGTGGGCACTTGTACCTCTTCATCCCATTGCGCAAAGGTGACGAGCGCTGACTCGAGATCAGCGATGTGTGGCACCCCATGGTCCGGCATACAGAAAGAGATGACCCCATATGGGACGAGTGTGACCTCGGTCTCACCCCTGAGTGGCCTCGGATCCCCAAATGGGTAGACTGCAAAAGGGAAGTCAGGGTCAAGCCCGGCCTTATCAATAAGGTCACCCAGTCTAAAGGTGAGGGGCATGTCAGTGACAAAGACGCGTCCATCGATTGCCTGCAGGTCGAAAACGCACAGAGGTTCTTCATTTGCCCAAGCCGGCAAGGCAATCAGTGTGCCCCAGTGCGGCGAAACCTGCTGTTTCACTGGCACAAGCTGGGAGAAGAGTGTATAGAAATCTCCGTCAAGAGCGAAGGCGACCTCATCTAGAGCTGCTTGAACAGTGGCCGGCCATTGCAACCGAACGCTGATGCTCTGTGATGTATAGTGCCTCGTCAAGACAAGAAACCGGGCCAGATATGTCGGGGGTCTGTCTGATGCTTCAGAGGTGGCTTCTGATTGTGTACTGCCTCTGTCCGGATTGGCAGGAGGTGCAAGCACGGTGCCAAGGCGCAAACCACCCGTTGCCTCAAAAGCAAAAGCTGGGTCAGCTCTTTGAACAGCGGAGGCAAGCGCAGAAAGAAAAGACTGTTGCACCCCTTGTGCTGGGGGGGATGGTACATGAGTGTCCCTTGCGGACCAGGTCACCTCGACAAGACAGCAGGCTAGGTCAATTGGCTCGGCCTCAGTAACAACCCGAAGGACAAGGGAATCGACATGGTCATCCCGAACTTCGAGGCATTTGGCAAGGTGCACGATGGCATGATCACTGCTGGTCGTGTGGAGGACCTTGAAGCCTGCACCTATAGGCCTTGCATCAAAAACGATCGTAAAGGGAATTTTCCCAAAAACGTCGAAGAGGCTTGCTACTGATGCCGCAATGACAAAGCAGTGGCAAGGTTCACCTGAGACCTCAAGGTCCGACAATGCTGATATTGTCCGCAAATACAGGTCGTCCTCGGAGACCCCAAGCAGTTGGCTGACTCTAGCACGCACATCACAGCCAGACAGGTGGCGGCCTGCAAACGGAACGACCTGACCTCGAAGGTATAAGGCAAGACCTGGCAACAGGCTAGGTGTAGCAACCTGATGCAAACAAGTCCATTGTGCCTCGGGCTCAAAGAGTCGTGTGATTGGCACAACTGGACCGGGTTCGGCACCTACAGGTGTGACAAGAATGACATCACCATGCTCCAGGAGAAAGGGCTCCGTATGGCAAAGCTTCTGTCGTTGTGGACCAACCCATATGTCATAGTCGGAGAGCACTTCTCCAATGATATCGACAAGCGTGAGACGAAGTGTCTCCCATGTGCATTCCCTGGGCAAGACCGCAGCAAAGTAATGATCCTGCACTAAAGAGAGGTCAATGATGATGGCACATCTCTGTTGAACTTGCAGGCAAGAAGGGAATGCAACAAACATCGCGTTGCCGCCATACCTTTGTGGACGAATAGGCGCCAGGCCATTGAGGTGTTCATGCAGTGAGGTATAATGCCTGGTTACCTGTTGAATGGTAGCGGCCAAGGTGGGATGGGGACCAACCTTTATGGCAAAGGACACCTTACGGTAACCTGGGGCAAGCACCTCAATACCAATCCATGTGCTGGACGGAACATCCGCAGTATGTCCCCGAGGCAACGGAAGGGATATCGCCTCAACATCGTGAGGCGGGCAATATGTCGGAGGGCTACGACATGGTCCACGTTCCGGTGTTTCTGGGGGAACAGCTCGATCTAGCTGTTCCGGGAGGCCGCTGATGATTCTATCTGCAGCAGCCAATGCAGTGATAAGCCCTGGGGGGGCGGCATAAACCTGGTGAGGGATGCTGGCAAGCGAGAGAAGGTGCAGGAGCAACCACCCAAGCCTATGGCCAGTGCCTCCATGCCTTTTGCGGCTCCGTCTGACATGTGTCTGTCGCCACATGATGATGGGAACTGTTGTACCCAATCGTCCAATCGGCAGGAGGACGTTCAAGCAAGGCTGCAGTGCACGAAGGCGAAAGAATCTGCCAGGCGAAGTCTTGGAGAAGGCTGTCTGTCCCAGCAGCTGACAGCAAAGCGCGGCGTGCACAAGCAATAAGACACAAAGAAGCACTGAAACAGCCTGCGCTGAGATCCAGTCTATAAAGACCCAGAAGGAAGGAAAGCTGGCATCCTTATCGCAAGAAACAGAAGCAACTATGGCCCCCCAATCGGCCTGTGTCCCTGAGCCACCGATACACATGTTGGGCGCTCGAAAGGGGTGCCATGCCATAAAAAGGCTGGTTGCGAAACTTGGACCACATGGAAGACCCAAAAATGAGTGACCATACTGGAAAAAGCAATGGCATATGTCGGACGGTACCCCTGCGCCACCGATGTACCTGTTAGGCCCCGACATGGAGAAGAGGTGTGGAAGGCAAAACCTAACATACCTGCAAAGACACCTGGGCAGAGCCTGGTGAAAGGGCTGACACGCAGTAACCCTGGCATAACAGCCAGTCAATAAATGAGGAAGAAAGGGCTGGACAGCCCGCGACAATAAAGTGTCGCACATGTTCAGTGTAGATGTCGGACGGTACCCCTGAGCCACCGATGTACCTGTTAGGCTCCGACTAAAGTAAAAGACACCAGGGCCGAAAACCAAATCGGGCGGCCAGGGAAGATGGCATTGAAAGCAAGGCGGGGGGAGAAACAGCACCTCACAAATCCAGTGAGGGCCTATTCTCCGCGATGAAGAGCGCGTGAAGATGCAGCGAGACTCAAAAGCCCAATGAGCCACTGCAAAAACACACTGCAACGAAGGCGAAAAAGGCCAGGGAGGAACCTGTACATAGAAGCCAAAATTCCCGCTCTCAGAAGGATGTGAGAAACCAGATTCAATGGCTGAAGTGTCGTCACACTGTACCCGCCTACTTGGAGGTCCGTCTAATGTGTCTTCCCAAAGAACCACAGTAGAGCGGCACCCGTCCGGGAGGGCAAGTGTAACAGCACAACAAGCCAGAACCTGTCGAAAGCTCAGTGCTACTCGAGGCCAAGCAAGCCGGGCTTTGCTGTCGGTAGATCTGAGTCGTCCTCGTCTCCGTCGTCCGCAACGAAATGTGGAGCTATGTTCTCCACAGTCGGGACCGGAAGGCCGGGTGGAACTGCTCGTGGTTCGTGCTTGGCTGCCTGTGCAGCTGCTTCCTCTGCTTGCTGCAGAGCTGCACGTCGGCCTTCCAATTTGGAGGCCAGGGTCTCCCGCGGAGTCGGAGAGTGAGCGACTGAGAGAGGACCACCTTTGACCGGAAGCCGCTGTGGGAGCGCATCGCCTGAACTTCTTGAGCGTCCGGTTCGAGCCTTGGCCGTCAAATCTCCCGCCGCAGAGGGCTCGGTGTCTGCCGGCATATCCACGTCCGCGTCCACTTTGTCGATCTCTGGCATTGGCGTTCCGCGTGGATGAGGGGACATGGTAGTGTATCTGTTCGGCTCGGGCAGGTGCTTGTCCGAGGGCGTGGGTCCCGGAACATGTCGAGGGACCGGTAGCTTGGCTCGTCGAGCCCTGTGTCGCTCCTCCAGATAGGCTCTGAGATCGGCCTCGATGTCGTCCTCCTCGGTAACATTCTCCTCGGCCATAAGCTCCTCCCAGGCCTTCTCTTGTTGTGACTGTACCGTTGTGGTACCTTCCTGTAGACGCAGTGCCGTGGCTTCCACATCCTTCTGAGCGTCGGCTTGTGCCGACATGGCCTCTGCGATCTCGCCGTCGAGTCGAAGCAGATCCTTCTCGTGTCGAATCTTCTCTTTGAACAGGGCGGCCTTCATCTGCTGCCGGTACTCTGCCCATCTGGCTGTCTTCTGAGCATGCTCTGTCTGCAAGCGAAGCAGGCGGTTGTCGGCTTTGCGGGCGGCATTGAGAGCTTGTTGTACCTCCGCGGTATGGGATCGCTGAGGCTGGCTCCTCCCATAACGATGCTCTTCCACAACCGAAATCTGTTCGCTCCGGTTGGTGCGCACTGTATCGTAGGCAGGGAATAGTGCTTCCTGCGAACGGCCTTGCCTCCTGGCACCTGACCACACTGACCATGAAGGCGACGAGGATTGCCAGCCACTGTTCCATGTCTGACGTCCTCTTCCTTGCTTTCCCATATAGGACAGCTCAGCCCTCTGCAGGGGATGTGTGGCGTGGTGCACCCTAAGTGCTTCCCGCTGTCGCTTGGTGGGCAGCCTTCCTGCCTTCAGAGCGCGTCTCGCCAGAGACCGTTGACGACGTCGGCGCCTATGCCAGCAAGGAGACGGAGGAGTCCTAACAATGACGCACTGTGGCGTCTTCGCACCAAAAAGGTGCTGGGGCTCTCAATATTCTGGCGCTCTTGCCAGCGATTTGGGCCCTGTACTATAGTATTGGTAATTACTAAGGCCCCTAAAGTAAAGTATGTTAAACCATAATTATACCAAGAAACCCCTTAAATAGTATTGGTAATTATCAAGGCCCCTATAGTAAACCCTAAACCCGAAACCCTAAACCCTAAACCCTAAACCCTAAACCCGAAACCGTCGCAAATCTCTTAGTCTTTCCGTCCTCGGAGCGTGCTGCCGGTGGCGGAGCCACCACCGGGCTACAGGGCTCCTGGCTTAGGGTTTAGGGTTTAGGGTTTAGGGTTTAGGGTTTAGGGTTTAGGGTTTAGGGGGCTCCTCCATACAATTTCGGGTTCAGGGTTTGCCTGGACCCTGAAGAACCTACCTGTTCAGGGCTCCCTTGTTACGATTTCATTCTATAAGTCCTTAAAAGGGTAAGTTATTTAGGGTCCAGGTACTGCTTGGGATTTAGGGTTCGCAATTCAGGGTTTGCAGTTTCAGCCTTTAGGGTTTAGGCTACAGGTTCAGCTCTCAGGGTCTAGCTTGCCATTTGCTTTGTTGTCGGGTCTTAGCAGGGTCTGAAGATAGAAATTTGGGGGCTGCGATCGGGCGTTGTAAGGATTCTGTGGTCTTTGCTGGGGGATGTTCCGTCGCACCTGTTTAAGGCCTATTCAAGGGGCCGGATCTTACGCTCCAGGGCTGCATGCAACGATCCGATTTCCCTTTCTTCTCTGCAGCCCCCACATACGGCTGCTCTTAGTTCATCTCCACCCTAAACCCTAGGCCCTAAACCCTCGGCTAGTCACTAGTTCATACAAAGGCTTATTGGCATGTCCACTGGGCCACGTAGGGGCTGCCGGGACTCCATTTGGTAATATTGGGAACCCGAAATCCGAACTACACCCGAAATCCAAGCCCTAGCAACCCTAAGATGGCCCTAAACCCGGGATTCCCTATACTTTACTCTAAGAGCATGAGGATAACGATGTTCCAACTTTTTCGCTTTTACTTTAAGATGGCCCTAAACCCTAAACCCTAAACCCTAAACCCTCTAAGCCGTAGGTTTCCGTGTCGGAGAAGACCAAAGGCTGCTCCTTGCGCTGCTTGGGCTACGCAAGAAAGCGCTGAAGACGGTTTAGGGTTTAGGGTTTAGGGTCTATAGTCTATAGGGTCTAGGGTTTAGGGTTTAGGGTTTAGGGTTTAGGGTTTAGGGTTTGAAGAGAAGACAACGGAGGAGCCATCGATCCGATTCCGATGATGGTACGGTTTAGGGTTTACCTGGACCCTAAAGACTCTTCCTTTTTAGGGCTCCCTGGTTATGATTTCCTTATACAAGTCCTTAAAAAAGGTAGGTTATTTAGGCTCCAGGTAGGGTTTACAGGGCTTACGCTTAGGGGTTTGAGACGCCCCGTTCCCTTATACGCACTGCCTGTTCTTGATCTGGAAACAGGTGGGATCAACCCTAAACCCTAAACC